>JAGXCT010036309.1:0-25449 GCA_022495035.1 Philopotamus ludificatus | reverse complement strand
TCGTGCCAGACTTTGTCAAAGGCACGCGTAATGTCTAAGAAGATGGCTCCGGAGGTTGCAATCCTCTGTTATTTATTATAGATAAGGTGACTATCCGTTATGTACTTCCAGCAATAGCTCTGTATTTCAGCAACCTGTCTCCGAATTTTTTTAAGAAATTCGGGACGTATAAACAATTTTTGGTTTTGATCGCTAAAAAAATGAAAACTGAACTAACCAAAAAAATTGTATCGACTAAAATAAATGCACCTCTCCAAGAAGTTAAATCTTTGATTGGGTTTAATTTATTTATAAAGTATCTTCTTCGTCAGATGTAGAAGGAAGCTTATTTTTGATGAAAGAATAGCGAAACATGGTCACCGTAATTTTAGAGAGTAAGGTCTCTAGTATTCATTATTTATGTTCACGCCATAGATACCTGATCCGTAATGGTAGCAAATATATGTTGATGCATTGAAGGTGTGTTAATTAAGTTCAAAGCTTATATTTCTAGGAGCGACCAAAAGCAGTATTGTAACGCAGCTGAGGAATGTAACAAACTTTCAACGTAGAGATGTTCCGTGGTCACTCAACTTAAACATACGTCACCAACAACAAACTATTGATTAATATTATAGAAGGATTATACATATATATTCAGAATTCCATTACCTATTACGGAAAACAAATAAGGCACACATTATTCATCCGAGACCCAAAAAACTCGAATTACATAAAGCTCATTATCTCTTGCACCTCCTCCGCCCATCACGGCGTCGATATCGGACGACGATCTTAATTTGTGTACAGAATAGACGGATACAAGTGTGCTCGTAATCTGTTGACCGTCATCTGAGGAATATATTACGTTTCATGTTTTCGTAATGACTTCATAATGGCAGCAGAGGTGTTGCGTGCCGCGGCTCCAGGGGACCGAGCTGGACGCTGACAAGAGGCCTCGGGGCCCACCGATCGAGACGCCGCCGCCGCATCAAGGACCAATAAAGGTCTTGTTAAGTGGGTGGGTTATCAAAAATAAATCTCTGCATGTGTAAACAACAAATTGGTAACACGTGAAATAAAAGCGCGTCCGGCTGCGCATAAAATATCAATATCCACAGTGCCAATTACGAGATTTCTATAGATTAGTTTTTGAGAGAGACGTCGCTCTTACCGCCGGTATACTAGTTGCTCTAATTGCATGGCCGTTGCATTCAATGCGCTTAATAATAGGCTTTGTGCGAATACGACGGCGACACCTGGCGGCGCTCTTCACATAACTCTTGCACTCATTGTCCTAGACCTGTGGACCACTGGTATAAAATAAGTTCAATTTTAAAAAAAATCGTAGGCTCTTTAGGTGCAATTGACAATTGGTTTAGTTTTTATGATGACGTATATTGACATTGGTAGCCATATTGAATCCTTATTTTATTGTTGACTTTCAAAGAATTTTATGTGTTTTGGTGTATTTGACGATTATTTTGGGATGATTCGCCTTACATGGCCCTTGAGATTTCTTTCTATACCTGAAGGAAAAAAACAAGAAAGGGCGTCGTTTTGCCAGTATTGAGGAGATAAAGAAAGAATCGCTGAAAAAATAAACGTTAAAGAATCAAGCGTTACAAGAATCTCTAGCTATTGTGAAGCACTGCCATAAGAAAGTACTTCGAACGTCCCACGTTCGTGATGTGAAGTACATCTTTCTACAAGTAATAATAATAAAAAGGCAAGCTGTGGCTGTGTAGAAGAAGACTCCAGACTAGACTTCATAACCGCTGTAGTTGCGAATATTTAGCAACTATACTGATTTTGGAATGGAAGAAATATTTCATCTAGCAAAAACAGAAAAACAATTTATGATGACAATTACAGAAGCGCACCGAGAGTGTCCGGCGTCTGTGTGCAGAACTTGAGTCAATTACTTAACTCAATTAGCGCCCCTGTACATCTGGTCTGCTTGAAAAGATGAACTACGGACAATTACTTATATTGTTATATATTATATTATATTTTTATGGCGCCTGTGTGCGCCGCACAATCTGGTAATATGGATGACGCACCCCTGGACGCTTACGACTGGCACAAATGTAGCACTCTAAGATGAACAGAACTAGGAACATCATTCCAACTCCCTTTGGTTTGTTACGCTGCAGTTATAATTTTGTAGCTCTATGCAAGGACATAAGCCAAAAAAATACAGAATCGCCAAACTTACTGGAATAATAGAAAAATTTAAACAATTTAAAAAATTTGGACACCATTTTATGGGATCCTCAGAGGATTTTGCTAGTATGCTGTGAAGGCTGATATTTAGGTACGTTCTTTGTGAGTCGGTACCCTCAAATCTGAGAAACGCGTTGTTCAGGATCTTCTACACTCCGCATCTCACATCGCTGCTACTATAGTGGAGTCTGTGGCGGACTTAACTTCCGGTCGTTATCCATTCCTCTGCGTCCTTGTATGATACCAAGTGCGTCGATCTTTTCCAGATTATCCTTTCTTCTAGCAAGATCTCCAAAGTATCGAATAAACCTTTTGAGACATATAGTTGACTGTCTGTCATCTTATTCGTTTTCTATTTCTACAAGCATATTGCAGTTTAGCGATCAAAATTCTCCTTCTTATTTCTGGTTCACAATTTCCGTTATTCGTAAGTAAAAATCTGAGATATAGAAATTCTTCAACCCTCTCCTTTTAGGTTTTTTTTTTATTTGGAAGATTTACGGATTTTTGATAGCGAATAACGTCTATCAACTGTCACCAGCTTGATTTTGGTAATATTGATCTTGAGTTCTAGTTTCTTACATTCACGTTCAACTTTTTTGAGCAGCTCGGTCCGTCCTTTTTTAATGTAGTATCGCGTGCATATCTTAACGTGTAATTTGTATTCTTTAATTTGACAATTTGACAGATTTAGGTTATTAATTATATTAAGAACAATATAGATTTTTTGTGAAAAGTTAATTAATCAATTAGTAACGTTAAAATAGTGATAGTGGAGTGACGATACAATTTATTGGCACCGCGGAAGCCAGACTCGCCACACAGTTGGCGGACAGAGCCGTGCACGGGGTGGTCCATCGTTCAGTTCGGCCGATATTGGACGCCGGCGTCGGAAATCGGCGCCCGCCCTCGACGGCCGATCCGGTTTGAGTTGCGGTCCATGCGACCGGTAACGACTGCGCAGAAGAACAAACACACGTGATAATGATCTGTCGGTATCGCGTGGTCGCATCTGTCGGCGGGCCTGTGTGGCCCGGCAGCTATTTATCGCCGTAACGATATCGTATATTCACCGCGATAGGCAATTCAATGGAGCCAACTGCAATTATTACGAGCTTGCATAACCGCGGCAAGTGCACAACTGAATCTGCGGCGGCCGATTGCGCAAGATAAGCGCGCAGGATGATTTACGCGCTCGTCGCCGAGCGAGCAGGCGCCTGCCGCGCCGCTGCGGTGGTCGTCCCGAAGGCTCATCCCGCCAGGATCTTTAGTTTTCAATTATCCGAATCTATGGTTTCTATTGATCGTAAGCTTGTTAATAATGGAGACTAAGAAAGTTAGAAAGTTAGAAAATGTATACAAGAACTAAATTTTCATCTGCACCACCTAAATGAACAACGAATAATATCTGCAGCTAAAAACTCCTAAAAACACAATTCAAGAACAGTCAGCCGTCGAAAAGGCTTATGGGTAAAGAGCCTTCCTGCCTTCGGAGGAAACGAAGACAAAGGCTGAGGTAGTTGGACTGTGATCAGAGGGATAAAAAATACAGAATCGTAAAACTTCCTGAAATAATAGAAAAATTTAAACAATAAAAAAATATGGACACCGTTTTATGGGATCCTCAGAGGATTTTGCTAGTATGCTGTAAAGGCTGATATTTAGGTACGTTCTTTGTGAGTCGGTACCCTCAAATCTGAGAAACGCGTTGTTCAGGATCTTCTACACTCCGCATCTCACATCGCTGCTACTATAGTGGAGTCTGTGGCGGAGGGATACTGCATCATTGAAACTTACCGGATAAAATGGAGAAGGGTGTTTGATGTGGCCAGGGCTCTACAATAATGATGATGATAATGACTGTCCCGCATAATTGACAGATAACCGGTACACCGGAGTATGGCCAGAAATATTTAAGACAGGGATGAGCAACCTTTTTTTAGGAACGGACCAGCTACAAATTAAAAAGATTGTGAGGGCCGCATGTAAGAAACTTATCATAATACAAACACTCAACTCAAATTATCTCTTTATTAACAAAATAAACTTAGTATAAAAAAAATATGGAAATAAAACACTGATTAACATATATACTATTAACCTAGCCGTACCGATGAGGTCTATTTGAAACCCCGAGTTTTTCATTTTGTACAGCCCAAACTGTTATACATTCTAAAAAAGTCTAAAGAATAAATATAGATAATCATTGACCTTTATTGTCCTCAATTGGGGAAAAAAATAAACAGAACAATATTTGCTGATGTTTTTTTTAAATGATAATATTTTATTTGGATGTTAATATTTGCTGAAGCGAGAAAAAACATCGCGCATGTGCAAGTCATTGGTTTCGAGCCGCCGTGACGGATCGGTTAAAAAAACGGCAAAAGATATATGTGAAAAAAGATTATAATTACGCCTAGGGTACAATGAGACTAAAATTATTTAAAAGGCTTAATATAAAATCTTTGAAAGACCGCAAGAGAAAGTGTGGTGGGCCGCATACGGCCCGCCACACTTTGCAGGTTGCTCACCCCTGATTTAAGAGATTCATCATTATTATAGGCGCAACAGCCATATTTTAGATCCCTGGCCTCATTCAACACTCTTCTCCATTATATCCAGTCGGCGACAACGTCGTTCCATCTTTCGGTAAGTTTCAATGATTCAGTATCCCTCTGAACATACTCCAACCACTTCAGCCTTTGTCTTCCTTTCCTCCGGGGACAAGAAGGCATATTAACCATAAGGGTATTTATATATATAAGGGTCATTTTCAGCTGCTGCCTGTCCCGCATCCATGACACGTGACCGGCCCACCGGAGTCTGGCCACTTATATCCTTGTATAATCAGTACAGCCTCTCGTTGCTTCGGATACGCCATTCCCCATCGTAGTATAGAGTTCCATTTTTTTTTCATGATTCCCATAATTATGATTCTACTTATGGAGGACCATCGACATAATTTTCATGGAAATATATAGTGCAGTGGTTTCCTGTTAACTTTTTATACTGAAAAGCACTGCTGCCTGCTTTCCAGCTTATATTTTTGACAATTCATTTTTTTGTGAAATGAAGGTCCTCAGCCTCCACCCATCTGTTGACCAGCGTCACTCAAAATTATTCAGAATGGTCACCCATCCGAGTACTATCTGCGTTCAATAGCGGTTAACTTGACAATCATAATTCGATTGTAATTACCTTCAAGCTATGACGGGTCATAGTTCCAAATATTCGTCTCAAAATCCTCCTCACCAGGATATCCAGTTGTCGCTTATCTTGTTTTGTCAAAGTCCAACATTCAGACGGGTCTGATGAGAGTTATATAGAACTTGACTTTAGACTTCCTTGAGAGAAATCTCGATCGTAGATGATGTCGAGGTCCAGACTAGCTCCGGTTTACCAGCATGGTTACTCTTTGTACTTCTAAATTAATTTCAAGTCTTTTTTGTAATAAGTTATGTGAATTTCTGCACGACCTCGATAGTGTACTCTTTAACTCTCAGTGATTCAAGGCTTCGTCCCTGGCAAACGAGCGTGAATTTTGTCTTGGTCTCATTGATCCTCAATCCCATGTCCATTGCCGCTCTCATTATTCGCTGGCATGAACCCTTTAGAGCTGCCCGAGATCTGACCACAATGTATATGTTGTTCGGATAGGAAAATGCTGTACCAATTTAATAGAAAAGGTCTCAGATCTTTCTAGTAGACATATAGTAGGGAAATTGGGAGAGGAGTAGGTTGCTCCAATACAAAAAAATGCAGATTCAGGTGATATAGGTCACCTAAAGTTAGGGAAGTAGTCCGTACAACTGCGACATATAATCAGTTACTGATGCGACTGTGACTGCAAAACCAATTCTCAACAGCAGTGGATATTCAAGAGGATTTATAAAAAGTTGGGGTACACACCATCCGGAGAAGATTATAGGGAGCCAATTTATTAGCCCGCCTTACAACGAAAAAAAAATTAACGATGAATATGATGAAATCCAGATTATAATAAGCAAAAATTTAAGTCATATTCTCCAACGAAAGCAGAGTTTGTTTTTGGATCCGATGGAATCCTATTGATGCACCAAAACTGCCTCTTAAGGCTTGTGAATGCACCCAGCTGGCCAAATGATTTGAGAGTGCTTCTCATATTTTGGAACTGAAGAATTATCATTCATCAACGCAATAGTTATTTCTGCGGAGTACAAAATATACTGGAAACCCATCTTCTGACATCAATCGAAAACTATCTTTCCAGCACAACTAACATAAATTTTCAAAAAAACAGTACTCCGAGCTACAGATCCGGAATCGCAAGATACACTTTTTAGTAGCAGTAAGTGTTGCAAACAGAATTATAAAAAAAATTGAAATAATTCTTTTTTAGCTTTAGTGGACTCATGTCCCAGAGTATTCATGACGTGATAAAGCAAAAACGAGGACCGATAAAAAACTAAAAATGTAGGTAAAAGTTCCAAGTTTTGTTATTATAAATTCTAATTCTTAATTTTGTTTTATTTCTATAAAAATAAAAAATAAATATTTCTTCTCTCTCCCGTACCTGTCTCAAATATTAGCCCCAAATAGTTTCACGGCAATCCTAAGATGTCATATTAAGTACTTAATCGTTCCTAGAAAAAGATTTTCATCTATCATTGATTGTATGAATAGAATATTAACATAAAACAGAAATTTTGCAGATGTAATCAAATCTAATTTTATAATACAATCCTTTGAACTCTTGCTCTACTCGATGAAATCGCAGAGCCATTTCTAACTGGAGATAGCTCTTCTTGTTCTTTCCCGCCACAAATATGGCATCTCAATATAATTGCAATGCTTTCTACATCCATCCTATTTATTGTACAGAATAGGACTAGACAGATTAGCCGGCGTTAGTGGACGCCGATTGAGGTCTTCTTGTGATGTTAAATTGCCGTATTGGAATTTTTAGCACCGCTCCATCTTATTGGAATACAATAATTACGTTCCAATAAATTATTCCATAAAATTTAATTACATTGTTACCAATGCAAATATGTGCGCCTATCCAATTTGATGCGAAAAAAAAAATAATTCGACACCAACATCATAAATATTCGCGCAGATACGATCGTCATGATATTATTCGCCACAACAAATGATAACATAGAAGTTATAAATCGACCAGAAACTTAATAAATCGATTTGATGAATAATATCATAAAATTTAATACACATTATTGCCATTCGTATATTTTCATCTCGCTTTTATGGCCGCCATTAAATATTTTTTGACTCGATTTTAAACAAGACGTCCGTCTTGTGGCGCGCCGACGTCTTTTCACAATAACAACTAATTTTTTTTTCGGCCTGAGAATCAGTATTCTCGAGAAAAGAAAGATCAGGCGAGAGGTCACACCATAATAAAAGCAGGCACTTGTTCGTATTCCCATAAATAATAACTAGACGACAGATATAATGGCTTCCATAGGTGGATTTAGCATAAAATCTAAATATAATTGTCGAACGGTGCAGTAGACATCCTCTGTAAATATATGGCGCGTTTCTTAATTACACGTGAGCATGTTTGCTTTTGGCCATAAATTACACGCTTAGGAAATGATCGGAAAAAAAAATGATCAATTTCGTCTGCGATATGGAAAAGTGACAATGTCGTGAAAGTGAGCCATATAACGCGTTATACAACAGTTTTTCGCATATCTTCGATAGAATGGCCGTTAAATTTTATTGTTTTTTAAAACTTGCGACTTTACCAGATTCAGGGGACATAAAATACAGGTATGGAATGCGTTGATTGCCATTAGGATGACCAAATTACTATTGGATCCGATCGAAGCAGCTCGAATTGTTCCGATGGAATTCCTCACAAATCGTTTTCGACCAATATATATATCTACTTTTATGGCCTCGTAAAAAGGCATCGTGAATTATAATAAATCCGACCAATTACCGACTAATATATTCTAGAGTAACAAATTAAAAAGTCGTTAAATGTTTAACAGACCTGTCCTCCTCATTGTGCGTATTGGCTTCATTATAATATTGACAATATTGTGAAACCTTGATTTTTTTCGATTTTGTTTATTGCCGCCATTTGACCGATGCCGTTATTCCGGCACAAGTATTTGGAACGAATTCCGTATAACAATGGTATTTATCTGATTTGAGAGTAATTTACAAGTTCCAATTAGAAATTGATTCGAGTTAGCATCTGGATCGAAAATCAACAGTCTATAAAACGGATTGTGGTATAGGCGAGCATTGCTTCAATTAATATATTCGATTGTAAATTGATTTTATGGCCGCTGTTTGAGTTTAAGAAAAAATCTGAATGCATATAAACGCCATAAATTATATACGAGTATATTAAGATTCTTGAATATGTGCAAAAACAGCGATTTATCTTACGAGTTTTTTTTTTAATGTGAAAGCTCAATAAAGCTGATGGGAAAATCTTGTTAAGGAAATGAATGATTATATTTAATGACAGTGTTCAATAATGTAAAAAAATATTTAATCAATTTATATTGTTACGAAACCGTGTAAAAATATGATCAGTGTACTTTTAAAAAGTCGTTCAAAATAAAATTATAATTATTGATGATGCTTTTAATTAAATTTACAGATAGATACATAAAAATAATGTATAAATAGTAGATGATCGTAGTTAACCTTTTATAATAATCTAAAGAATAAAATAAGCTTTCTCCTAAATAATTACTAGAAAAAATAGTTTCATTACGATCCGACTACGTGTTTATTAATTTATTTGTTTTAATATAATTAAAAAAGGACCCATTAATGTACAACTCTTCCGGGGGGTAAAAAACTAATTATTAATTTCGGAAGTAGAATATTTTATTCGGGGTTATAGTAATGACTAGATTTTATTTAATTTTAATAATATAAAAATTTGCCAAAAAATGTATTTTTAAAATTATAAAAGAATTTAGGCCCAAATAAAATATAACAGATTATTATTAATAGTTATGCGAATTTATTATTAATTAATTTACTGATACACGTACTAATTATTAATTAATTATTTTTAACACGTTCTAATATAGTTTTATTAATTAGAATGTATGTAAAAAAATTACTACATTTTTTCTTCAGCTTGTAAAAAATCTATATGATACAATTTTTTTATTACATACTCCAACTCATGTCTCATTTGAGATAAACTTCTTAAAATAATATGTGAATACAGCCCTGGACACAATAGTAAACCCTAAGTATTTTTTTTATTTTAAATTATTATTTATAAACCTAAATTGGGTCGTCACAGAAAAACGTATATTTAAAAACAGTACATAATTCTAAAATCTTTTGATTTTTGTTTATGATTTTTTTCGAATAACCATTTTAATATAAATCCTATATCTCACAAACTTTTTGTATTAGTCTAAAAGACTCTAAAGTATAAATATTTTAAATAATTATTATCCTTTATTGTCTGTAAATGCGGAAAAAAATAATATTCGCTGCTGCTGCAGGTGTTTTTTTCTCGCTCGCATCCAGTATGATAGCGTTGTCATTTGCGCGTCATATTGATTGTTTAAAAAAGCCAAAATATGGTCCAAATTATGAAGCATATTATGAATAAAAAAAATTATTCTTAGATAAAAAAAAGTGTGATGATATTAATGAGCAATTCATGTATAGTTAAGCCCCCACTAACACTAAAATTGGGACCGTGTTATTTAGAGTCGTGTAATTGGGGGAGTGATGCCGTCCGGCTGTGTGCGTATAGCCTGGCATGTGTTGAATACACAGTCGCTAGCCAACGTTTGACTGTATGTGAATGCGACCGCGCAATTGGGGGATTTTCGGCGAATATTTCAACTCAGCGCGTAATTCGGGGTAGTGTAATTGGGGGTTCCACTGTATATCCTTACTTTAAATGCTTGGGGTATCTGAGAATCCCCCTTCGGTCGACGCGGTTGTTCTCAAGCCGCCGTGACGGATGGGTTAGAGAATTAGCGACATTTCTATACATGCGTGGACATGATATTTGGCATTTTTTTATTCTATATTATTATTTAGTAGAGAATTTTCTATGATATTTTTAAATACAAAAAATATTTATTGTAATTTATTTATTTTAAAATTGAATTATACGTGTGCTAGATTACTTGACATAGCTTAAAAAATATATATCCATAAATTTAATTGATAGCTTGTTTTGAAAAAAAATCTTAGGTATCACTCATCTCATTAATAATTTGGAACACTAGTAATAGTAATAAATAGGAATGAATAAAATTCAAGAGATAAAAATTAACCAAAAGGAGCCAATAAACATGTCCAGAATATTATATTATTTTTTTTTTATTTTTTGAGTTTCTATTTCAACTAATTCATAAGGTAACATCCATAAAATGATTATAGCACGTCTAACATTTCAGAATTACTCAGATTTTTATGTGGGGGAGGAAGGCCTAGGGCGCTTGCCTCCTCATCTGCATAACACTTTGATAATATAGGCGATTAGACGATGTTAAACAAATATGGCGATATAATAGGATATAAATTTATTAACTGGTTCGTTAGTTGGCTAAAATAAATGGCGTATCAATTTCGAATCTAAGCCGAGGCGCACTCGTATCCTGCTGCATTAATAAGTGCATGCATCATTTGTCAGGAGGCTGCTCGGCCACCCCCGCGGCCCACGCCATCTGAATAATGCTTTCTGTGTTTTATGACACGAGGAGGAGCATCCTGAAAGCTCAGACATCAGAAGAAAATTGAAAATCGCTCATAAATCATGAATATTTGGCTTGATTGGCTAATATTTGTATGAAAATAGACCCCAAAAATCAAGAATTGAAAAATTCTGGGACAATACCTGACAGTTACAAAAAATGGATTATTCTAAGAATAAAAATAGTTATTCATGATATATATTAGTAGAAAAATCCAAAATATCGATCTAATTGTGATTTTTTTTACTAAATTCGACGCGTGGGTGACGTGCCCACAGAGCGACGGCCTACAGCAACTGATGCCCGCTCCTTGATCGGCTTCTCCCATGGCACAGCACGATATTGTTTCTCGCTCCCACTTGCAGATACGCAATGTTTTTTCTCACTCATATCCGGTAAGCAGCGATTAAACACATCGCACCCGTGCCATTGTAAAACAATATTGTTGTTTTTATGATTTTTTCGCAATTGCGGACAATAAAGCACGGCACGGCTAGGTTAATATGATTCATGGAATTGTTTATTGAAAACTATTTGCAGAGTTGTCCGCGGCGCCTGCGCGTTATGCCGAAGCCGTCAAACTCGCCGTATGTGCTGCATTGGCCATATCGGAGGCTCTGATCAGCCGATGCTAATGTATGGAAATCTCTAGTTGGCTACCTGTGGCCCTCGGATGTTGCGCCCGTCACACGCGCTGTTTATGGCCTACGCCCAAGAAATTATTGGAAATCATCGATCGAAATTGAATGCCATAACTTTACCGAGTTATGATTACTGCGGCTCTAAGCAGACGATCATCAATTCAGTGGCGTTTGCGACCTTATGGAACTTGAACCTTATGGGGCATCGGAGATAAATACTTGGACGACACTTTGCAAATGATTAGGAATACCCGGAAATATTTGTTATAAGGATATAAGTTATTTGTAGTATACGCTCTGTAACTGTAATGCAGTGAAATTTAATTAAAAAATAAATTAATTCTAAGAAAAAATATTTTTTTGGTCTATTGAAGAGGATAGTATTTGTTACCAAAAATTTTCCTAATTTTACTAAATAGTTTCAGCGTTTTGAATAGATTTACAATTCCTCTTATGCTTCTTCAAGTGCTTCGGACGTAGGCGATCTACTGATCTTTGTCTTTGTTGGAGTTGGAACAATTCTAGAACTCCCAACCCAGTCTAGTTTACCTCCCATTTCCTCCTTTCGCGATGGTCCGCACATGGCGATGTTTTGGTTCACGAATGATGTGTTCAAAGTAATTAATTTTACAGCTTATGTCCAGAAGTTCAGATACTCCTTGTGAAAAAAGTTGAAGTACTTTGAAGTATTGGGGTCTACGATTCATTGATAGAACTATAAAATTCATAAAATATGATATAAGACTGGCGTAGGTATTCGTCCAAAGCAGGTATGAGCAACCCGCGGTACCCGGGCCATATGCGGCCCTTCAAATATTTGACATTTTAACTTTTAAAAAATCCTACAGACTCCCGCAGCTTCATTGTACCAAAGGCGTAATCATAATCTTTCGCCGTTTTTTTAATAGTATTTATATTAACCTAGCCGTAGCTATATGGTACCCCAAGTATATAATTTTTTCTCGAATAGCTCTTTTAATATATATCACAAACTTTTGGCATTTGTCTAAAAAAATCTAAAAAATAAATATTATACATAATCATTGATCTTTATTGAACAATACAATTGCGAAAAAATATACAAATCATAATATTCGCTTCTGTAGTCGTGGGATCAATGTATTTGTAACAATGTATTTGTCGCTCGCATCCAGTACGATGTGCCAAGTGCGATTGAAACATAGACTTTGGCGGTCGGTCTACCGGCGGCATGTCCTCAGCCCGCGACGGGACATCGTCGAGTGTGCGTGTCATTTACGCGTCATATTAATTAGTAGAAGAATCCAAAACATAGATTAAATTTTAAAGCAAATATATAATTATCCATTTTTTAGAAAAATAGCACCAATATCTTGACTTGAAATGCTTGGGGTCTATTTTCTGTTATAAATATACCCCTTCGGACTATGCTGATGATTTCAAGCTGCTGTAGCAGATTGGTTAATGAGTCTTTTTTCTGTATTTTTTATAGGTTTATTTTGTTAACAATATGAGTTTATTATTTTGAAGGTTTGTATAATCATAAGTTTCTTACATGCGGCTCGCACAACATTTTTAAATTTGTAGCTGGCCCGTTGTATAAAAAGGTGGCTCATCCCTGGCCTAAAGGGAAGAATTAAAATACCTTTTCTGTCAAAATATTTTTTCCATAAATATTTCTATTCATTCCTATACAATCGAAAAGGATTTTCTTTTTAATTATGGAGATGTGTTATAATTGAAGTAAAAAAAATAAGAAATGTGTCATAATCTAATTTATAGGTTATGTATATGTTTCATTGAAAAATATTTTTTCTACATTAAACTTAAACTTAAAAATGCATCAAATATTTCCAGCATAACATCAGACATTCTAAATTTTATGTTTTAATCATAAATACTAAAAGCTTTATAATCAGTTGCGCTTCGTGGGTAAAATAAAATATCCCCAACCCGCTTCCCCCCCCCCCCCGCAACCATCTAATACACAATCCTGGTAGCGTTGACGAGCCTTCTTGCACTACACCGCGCGGCGTAACACTAAATTTTGTTCAAGAAAACAGTTAAAATATAGTGTACTTGAATGATTTGAAAATATTTCTCCCCTGTCAAATTAAAAAGCTGCAAAAGTAGAGATATATCTAATATTCAATTAGATTAAATGCTAAAAACATATAAAATAATTGTTTTTAAAAGTAAAAAAAGTGTCTTAAGCAGTAGATGGATAGATTGTATATTTAATCATTTTATTACTATTGATGATTTGAATCAACTGATACCCAAAGATGAACTTACGGTTAGAGCAGCGAAGCTTTCAAATACATAGAAGAAAGAGCCGGCTCAGTCTCTGACAAATCTGACGTTATCGGCGCCTTACATTCGTCTTAGCATCTTTTTTCGAAGATCTGTATTTAATTCAGCTCTAACAGTAACGTCATGCTCTCCACAATAAATTTTATTGATTTCTCAACTGAAAGATCGACTATTTAATTTGTTAATATATCGCAGTTAAGTTTAAAAGAGCTATCAGCATCGATTGAATGTTATCGACGTATGGACAAGGCCCACAATATTTTGAGTTTCGTTCGTCTCTATCTCTGGTCGACGATCTGATGACCTCGCCCTCCGGAGCGTGCGCGACATGCATCCCAGTCAAATGTCAAGAATCAATCAGCTCTCGCCCCCCGACAACAAAACGGCTCGTGCGTCCCGCGCAGACCTAGGTCACCGGCTCGCGCATTGTCTCCGGCGCTGTTTCCCTGCGCCTGCGCATTGTGCTGTGCGCCCGGGCTATCGAGATCAGCATCGGCCACCGCCGTCGCCCTTTGTGTCCGCAGGACTACCGCACGCCTAGGAGCGCTACAGGAAGCGCGACCTCGCTCGCCTCTCGGCGCCACTAATAGTGTCGTTATATATTTAAATCGCATTCAAATTTATACAAAACACCGGTCGCCCCATTTAACACGACTGCCATTTGATCCCGACGTAACACTTTTGATTTGGGGTTTGTGTTCTGAGATGACCTCGGGGTGGTGGTAATGAAAAATGGCATACAATACATTGTTAGTAATTTTAGACTATTTTTATATATAATGGTATACGTCCTTAATCCGTTCCCGACCCTTGGACCTATACCAAACAGAACGTATACCAAATCATTCATATGTTAATACGTGTCTATCTTCTCCTCTGAGCCTGAAAAGAGCGTTTCTATCTTAGCCATATGCTCTTCCTTCTTAAGTTCCTGCAGCTTTGTAGTGATCAGTTCTTTCGATTGCCTTGCTCCACTAACTTCATCACATCACCGTCAATCTCACATTCAGATCCCAGGATCCCGGGAATAAGAATGTGCTTATAGGAGTCGAGTCGAGTGAAATTTTACGGAGCTTTGAGGAGCCAGGCTGCTGTCCGTGCGTACTATAGGAGATGCCCATAGCACCCGATCAGACCGTAAATTAAATACAAATTGGCCCTAGCCTCGACTTATTATTGTTACAATCCACGCGTGACAGCTCGGCTCCCGGGCTTATGGCTGACGACCCGACCCGTATTCGAAGAGCCACGATAACCTGAAGAACGTCCGTCACAGTCATTACATCATGGTTGAGACGGAGGTGTCCTCAAGGTAGCAAAGACCCGCCTCAGAGATCATTGTTCTATGTGTAACTCCCTGCCAGACCTTGTGTCATAAGCAATGGAATAGTGCTTTAGTGTAAAATTAATTGTATTACTGATGGTTTTCTGATTCTACTAGTAGCAAAGTCGGAATCCACATATCTGAGGATCGTGATCATTCTTGACTCGTATCTTCTTGCTTTTGGCTCTCTAAGATGTTCTGTATTCTGCATATCGCATCGCAGCTGCTACGGTGGAGCCATTAAGGTCTTCACTTGGTGCCTTGCCCTTACCCCTGCGTCCTATGCTTTGCCTACGTTGGCCAAGCACGACGAGCTTCTTTGGGCTCTTGTTTCTTTTAGCGAGATGTCCAAAGTTTCGAAGAATCCTTTTGAGACATGTAGTAGAGAGTCGGTCATCTTTATCGTTCCCCATTTCTTCTAGAACAGACACGTTTGTAAATTTAGCGGTCCACGATATTCTCAGCAGCTGCCATCAGCACCGTATCTTAAAGGCGTCAATTTTCTTCACGCCGTATGTAAAAATGAAGAATACTAAACTTTGCATTAAACATTTTTTTTGATTTTTGGATATCTCTCTATTTACCAAATTGATTCGATAGCTTTAATATCTTACTTTTATCTATCCGAGTTTGTCTTCTTATTTTTGGCTTAAAATTTTCGTTGTTTATAAGTAGAGATCCGAGATATTGAAATTCGACCCTCTCCAGACCCAGAAGAGTTAGTGGATTTGAAGAGCCGATTACTTCTATCAGCTATCATCAGCTTGGTTGTACATGGACTTAAAAAGAGGAGCAGTGTTATTGGGGAAGAACTCTACAGTGATGAAGTCAAACCCCCGTAGCTAATAATCTGGTAAGCTCGGATGATGAACTGGAGCATTGAACGTTATAAAGCTGGATTTTCTTCTCTTAATATTTTTTACAATTGGCACAATTAAACCATTCGTTGAAATATTCTCTGGTTAAAATTAACTATTTGGTATCTACATCACAAGTAACTGAGTTGTCGGCACTTTATGTTTCTTGAACGATCTCGGGGTTTCAGAGAGGCAGATCAGTAGCAGCTTCAATTTGCAATTCCCATTGAAGAACAAGAACGTTAGCTTATCCCTTTATTGACTTGTACTCTGGCAATACCTTCTCTTCATGTAAATATGATGTTGCTTTTAAGCTGGACTTAATCTAACACGGACGTATACATAGGTACCACTATAATTGGTACTGTTGCTCAACTCTTAAATTTATATCGAAAACAAGATTTTCAATATTTCCACATCTAACCCAAGCTGACAATCGATTGCATCGCACTAACAAAATCGTATCCATTTCTTCGGCAATATCGCCCAAAAACGTCAATTTATCACAAACAATCAAGATTATATAAAAAAGAATTACGTGACTGGGTTTCCTTGGCGTTTACCACGTTACTCCAAATACGTAACCGGACTCGTTTGCCAACTAATGACAGGTATGACCGAATTCCTGTCGAACCCTTTGACGCGATCTCACAGATTTTCATTAATCATTCGGTTTCCCTAGGCATTTCACAAGTGATTACACCTCTCGGCGGCGTTGCTTCACATGCTGCCACTGCTACCATATATCAATGATAGCCGGGGAGATTTATGGCGCTATACTAAATTTATGTAGTGCTTTGGCTCATAACAAGGCTGTAGGTTTATAAACGATATCGATAGATAGCCCGGTGTCCGCTTGGACACGCATCGCGTAAACCGGGGGAACCGCTCGACATATAAATTAAGAACTACTGCTAAAAAAAAGTATATGATTTCTTCAATATATATGGGTATTCAAGAAATATATAGAAAATCAACTTTCCAAATTATTTTTTCTAATAAACAAGGCCAAATCGCATATGACTCACATAATCTACTTTTAAAAAGTTTAAAAAAAAACACTAAAAATAATAATTCTGATCGCCTTAGAATTTATGCTGCTATTCATATTCACGGAAACTTGTTGCATTTGAATACGAAGATAAGATCTAGTTCAGTGATCGCCAACCCACGACTTATACTTATTGATTTTATTATTATTATATACTTGAAGAATATTGAACAGATCAGTTATCCAAAGATTTAAGTATAGTTTTCTACATATAATTGTGGACAAAAAAAAATTAAAAAAATGCAGAGGTTAGGTTGAAAAAAGCATTGAACGGCTCTGTAACTTTCGTATCTGAAACCATTTGCAAGATGCAGAATTGTTCCACTTCGCCAGGTATAGAAATTAATATGAAAGAACCACAGGAACCAAGTAGATTACTTACTTCTGAACACAAAAGAAGGGAGCTGAATAATTTTGGGAACGCCATGTTACGTCCTGGCAACACACAGCATCATCTTCCATCAGGACTCTTCTCCTGGCAGTCGTAACGAGAAGACGCTCCTGCACTTCGCTTTGTTATAAGATGTAACCGTCATTGACCACTGCAACAAACGGACGATACCATGACGACTTTGGAGATTCATCTCCTCTAGTCGCTATGGTCAAACCACATCAACTAACAATCAAAAGACAAGCTTCCAAAGACAACCGCTGACACTAGGCTGCAGACTTCTCTTCAGCATCACTGACATGGCGCCACGTGGACGCTAATTTCGCTAATAATTAAGGACGCTAATAAATCGTGATCGTGGGAGGAGTACTCCACTCTAAATATTCTTGGTATCAGACCGCCACGAGTGCCATCACTGCCAGAGATCACCAAGAAGGTATCGAGGGCTACACGCTCGTCATGGTTCGAGTCACCTATTCCTTCTATCATTTCTTTAAGAAGTAAGTCTTTCTTACACTGTATCTGAATGCGACAGTAACTGCTTTTACATGATGAATATATTTGACGTTCAAATATTCTAATATGGTATAGTTCTAATATGGTAATTTAGAAGAATATTGAAGATTTTTTCGATGCAGCACATGAAAAACAATAAAGTTCAAGGAACTCTATATAATAGTAAGTACAACTAATAAATATGATGATTACTTTGTATGGCTTTTACTTTGCCATTCTTCGCGTGCTCGTCGTTGTTGAGATTGCTTTCGTCCTTTCGGAGCTTACCAAGAACAGGATTAGTTGGCTACGTAATCCCACTAGTCTTACAAAAGGGCAGGCTCCCCTTTGGGCCAGTTGCCGAGTGTAGCAATGCTTCCATCCGAACAAGTTCCCTCGTTGTCACTATGGTCTGAGACCTGGAGGACGCAGCGAGTTTGTAGGGAGTGGTGATGGTGAGAAACTGCTGAAGGTACTTTTCTGGCATTTACCTTTGGATCGCTAGGGAGCCGGATCAACCCAGCGACAGTCGCGTCTATACACGAATTACTGATAGAGTCACTAAGAAGTATTTCTGTCTGATAATCCGTTCAGATATCGATTTCGAGTTTCTCCAGCCATACTTCAACCTGTTCGTCGACTTTATATAGAGCGAGGATGCCTCCTCTAAGTCTTCTCAGTAGGCAGTCGTTTAATATGTGGAGTATGATCTGTTTCAGTGCTCCGCAGTCGCATTTCTGTTCGGTTGCCAGTAAATCAATTAAAAAGGCAAGCGGTGGATGGATTGAAGAAAACTGTTGTAATTTTGGAACATCGGCAACTTGACCAGCCTGGATTCGGAAGAACTGTTAGTATTATATATCATTGTGTCGACGATAGGAAGCAGTTTGCTACCAGAATGAAGATAGAACATGTAGCAGCCTACGTTTGAACACGCACATTAAGAATAAGACATTCGTTTGGATACATGACTTCCATCTTTAAATCAATCCCATCGTGGCGGCCTTCATCGATAAGATATTTCTTCTATTCTACTACAGCGTATTTTAGTACAATTCTCGATCATCTTCATTACTCTAAGCGCTGAATAACATTATAAATATTTACTAGTTTTTTTTTATCAAAATCTAAAAGATTTTCGACCACTGTGCCGATGGATAGAGCGCGTGCCCGAGTCCAAACGCGGTCGCGTTATCAGAGACAGCGTAGTACGGGGGACCTGTCGCAGCTACCGCGTGTGGCCCACCGCCCGCTGAGCTCCCAACACTCTTCAGCCGAAGAACGCAGCTCACCACACATATGCACATCAAACGTCACATTTAAATACATACATCGGTGGGGATCATGCGTGACATATGCGTTGGAAGACAATATTTATTGATAACATAACCGGCGAAAAAGTATCATCACTCTGGGCAGTTTTGGTTTGGTCCGAGGGCGTACCGGCCACAAGAGAACATCTTGTACACAATCAAGTGGCGAAGCACTCTCGTTTGTCACCGAGCTTCCCAACATGGCACGTGTCTCTACATCATATTCAAATTTAAATAATCAACAGAAAAAACAGAGAAATAGTCCCAGAGTGATTATGGATCAGGTTTATGCTCTAGTTTTTTTTTCATAACCTTGCTATTTATAATGCAGATTATTTGCACAACAATAAATCGATCATTCCATCGATGGTTTTTTTTTTAATCCATCCACAAGAATACGCCATAATCATCTATGTCGAAAACGTCATCGTATCAATGAACTTAATCTCGTTGTATATTTATTTAAATTATATCTGAGTCAATAGTAGAATGCGCCGTCCTATTCGCACACAATTGAAATATAGCGAATTCTCTTGTCACCAATCATAAATAACGAGATTATATTTTGGTCTGTCAACATGGCATACGAATTACCAACGTGTCCATTTTGGTATATAGCACACCTCTGTCGAATTAAGCACTGACAACAGATCAAAGTGGGTGACAAACAAATTGGAATTCTGCAAATCACTCTCGCCAATCTGTATACTGTCGTACTGAGGATTTAAAAACAATGCGTCTCTTCGATCAAAGAACTTGACATTTGTTGGCTGTTAATTGACGTGGTACAGCAGAACGGATCTAATTATTCAGTGATCGGATGCTGTATAATAATGCGACTACCGCATAAAAATAACGTCTTGTTTGTTTAACAAAGACACGGATGGTGATTTTTTTTCTTTGAAGAAATCATGGTTAAATTATCGAGTACAGTTAGTACACAAGAAGAAGCTGAAATAATTTGTCATTTTTATGTAAAAATTAAATAAATACTGTGCCTTTAATAATTATCATCTATAATGACTCATTCACAATAAAAAAAACAATTTTAGCAATTATTTATATATACAAGTGACCCTCGACTTTCGTACATATTTTTTATAATGCAATATTTGTTCTCTTCCATGCAATCGAAAGGACTTTATCATCATGAATTGATGATCAACATCCAGACAATATATCTCTGAGTTTTTCAATTATACAAGTTAAGGCTCTTAGTTTCTATGAAGCTTGAAGACTAAATTGAAAGATGCTTGTAACTATAACAATGAGCTAGTCTTTACATAATATTAAATTAACTGAAGAATCGGTTGAAGCAGATAACGATGCTGCAAGAGAATTTATTTCCTCATTGTCAATTTTTTTTGTAGATGGAGAATATTATCCAAGCAAAACACTCAATTTAGAGGAGATGGATTTATTTTGGCAAAAAAATATTGTCCCTGGACATAAATCCTCTAAAAAATGATTGACATTGCTTCCTTGTGAACATTTTGTAATTTAAAATATGGGCCAATGTTAATTATTTAAGCAGAAAATTCCATAGCATTAAAAGAGAAAGTCCCTCTACTTTCGAACACTTAACAATTTTGTACGAAAGTCGAAAGCTGTCTATGGAAAAAAAATCGTTTACCCTTTTTTATCAAGCACTCTTGTCCAATTACGTAATGTTTATTTCTCTATCCTCCGTCTTCAGAGTATTCAGATAATTAAGATCACAAAGGAAAAGAGTCTCCTTGCCGATTTGAAGATCCACAGACCCATGCTTCTACATTTCAAGAGGCCTATGGTCACACACGATGTTCTATACCTTTCGTAAGATTAGTTTAGTGAATGAGCTAACAGGAACTCAAGACACTACGAAGGACAAGGACCGATGCCAAGCCCGTAACACTCGATGGACTCAAGAGAACATCTGTCGTATTAGGAAAGTAATTAATGACATAATTTATAATAATTAATCTAATCGGTAGCTACGCAGACAGTATACTCCCCTTGGAATGGAGCAAGAACGCTGTCGGCGTTGAGTTTTGAACGTACGCGGGCCGGTAGCGGAGTGCGGGGGGGGGGTCTCGCCGCTAAGCGCTGTCGCGCTGCGACTCGGTGCAGTCTTCCTGTCTCCCAGCTTCTTTGAGCCACGTACCGCTTGTCACTTTATAATATTAACAATGATAAAATATTTTTACCTCACCTTATATCTTATATTTTAAATAAATATACTTGTTTAATTAATAATATTCTACAGCACTCCAAATAGTTTACTAAATAAGATATCATAAATCATGTCACTTAATCTTAATAAATTAATTAATAATTCATCAAAGAGCGACAGAATTACTGTAGGCGTGTCCATCTAGCATCAAGCTCGATTCATTCGCACTTCTGGAATCTTAAAAGCTTTGTACTTCAGATCTAGATCACCAAAAATGTATCCTAATTATTTAGTATATTTAATTTGTCATTTATTAAGTCTTTCATTGTTTTCGTAAAAAACTGTTATTTTTTTAGTCGCAATTGCCATGGAATCGATCGCTTTCTCTTGCACCACTGTCTTCGACAACAAGAGCGAGCGTCCACATTGTATTGTGATTTGAGTAAGTGATGTGGCTCGTTTAGTCAGGTACAAGAGATTGAGACTTTAGGCTATCTCTGGGACAAATGAGGGACACTTTAGGGGACGTTTGTCGGTGTTGTCGCTAGACAAAGAGGCCCTGCAATTTCGCGCGTCCCAACGGAGGCGGCCCGTGCGATAACATCAATTGCGCATTCTGTCCTCGAGGTGCCGGTACTTCGCGATATGAATGGCAGCTGAATTATAATGGTACAGGGGGTCAGCGCCGAGGTTAAAAGAATGTCAGCCAGAGGGACGATTCATGGGGTCCTTGGCGATTCTCTCGTGTCTTTAATGCGGCCGTAGCTTGCGGCTAACGGCCGCTACCGTAAGCCGATCGTCGACTTTTGTTTCGTTTTTCGCTGACGTTCGTTTTTATAACCGTGTTTCTGATAAATTTAAAATGCGCATTCTCGTTTAAGATTGCCGTCACTAAAAGTTAAACGTTAAAAGTAATGTACCGCGGGTCATAGGGTTAATTTACTATATTATTTTTGACTCTGGTCGTGAGTGACCGCTCGGAATTTACCCCCTCCACGCGAATTTTCGTATCGTTTCATTTATAACCGCGTTAATCGAGACATTTTATTGTCAAATTGAGGTTTGTTTTCTAATGTGTACAATTTTTATTTATATGCAGTTTATAATTTGAAATATAATTTTAATCTTTTTAAATTTTCTACCAATTTGTAGTATACTCTAAATAAAATATACCGTGCAAACTAAATATATAAAACCAGTGATGGAAAGCTTTTTAATTAAACTAATATAATCAAACAGTACTGATAGCTATATCATAAAAATATATTATTTTTCATTTATTAATATGTTAAGAGATGATGTCTGTAGATCCAAGCAGTTGTCGATGTAAACAGTAGTGTAGATTAATATGATTAACGACTTTATGTGTCAATATTTAAGATATGTAAATATTTCATTTTTATTGAAAATATTTTTAAGAAAATTCATATATATTACGATGATCAATTTTAAGTACTTCTTTTTATATTTATTTATTTTTTAATACTTTAAACTAATTTTTTCTCGATCTCGATAGACAAATCTGCGAATGTAGCAAATAAATCAACAATATATTCCATAAGCCGTTCTAATGGAATTTTTGGATAATTTACTCTGGGCGATCGTGAATGATTTTTGATTTATTATTTATCATAATTTTTAAATCATGCATACCATGCAAAAACAGATAAGATTCTCATAAAAAAAGTAGATAGATAACATTACTTAAAACCGATTCAAAATCTTATATTTTCCAACAAAAAAAGATGTTGTTTTTAATTTTTATTTCTACATTTAAAAAATATAAAAGGAAAACAAAGATTAAATTTAAAATAGCAACAAAAATCTGCGAAAATCTTGAAATCCTTTAAGTTTGAATTTTTAATCCCTGTTTCGTCCATTGCTTGTGATAATTACAATGTTTTTTTTTAGATATTTTTTATTAATTTTAAGCCACGGAATAATATGTGCCGTCTCTATAAAATAATATTGTTATTATTTTAATTATCATTTAATTATCAGGGAAAACATAGTTAAATAATGCTTTAATCATACGCTTATTTAATTAATACAGTTATAAATAATCAAAAAAAATAATGATTAGATATTTTTATATTAAGAAAATCGCGCAAATTTGACTGGAAAATCATTTTTGTTTTTTTTACATAAAGCTCTTTCGATGCTAAAAATCAATTAGAAGATTTTTTTCTTTAACCTCTTCAATGATTATAATCGACTTCAATAGATTTTAACGTCCTCAATATACCTCTTTCGAGGTTCGAATTCGATCGAGTTTACCTTTTCATCATTGGAGAGTACTCTGTGGGACAGTTAATCAAAAATAATTCCCAGCTATCAATGGCATTGTGTTCCGTAATGTCTTCTATTTAGTCTTCCTGTTCCTTTTCGGTTGTTAATTTTTAACTTTAAGCCATGATTTTTTTAAGATCTTCTTACGAAAATCTGATGGTTGCAGTTACTAGTAGGGAATCCTGGACTGATCCCGGTATTGACGTTTTTCTTGATAGTTAATTTTAAATAATTGAATTATATAGTCAATATTAAATTAATAATTGAATTGTCTCCCCTATAGTTTTACTAGTTGTCGTCGAAAACGTTAATACATTTTTATTATCATCAATTGATTTACGGTTTAATAGATATTTAAATGAAGGCTAATTCTGTTCGTCTACGTTTTTTATATGTTTTTTTTAAGAAATTGAGATATCTTTGCTCAATTCAGATTTCAGGTTAGTCAATTGCTGATGACGAAGAATTATCTGATGAAGCAGAGATAATAATCCATCCAATTCCAAATAAAGAAGGTATATTGAAGGCCTTAAAAGCT
Source organism: Philopotamus ludificatus (assembly GCA_022495035.1). Classification (NCBI taxonomy): domain Eukaryota; kingdom Metazoa; phylum Arthropoda; class Insecta; order Trichoptera; family Philopotamidae; genus Philopotamus; species Philopotamus ludificatus. The sequence goes on along the minus strand of JAGXCT010036309.1, from coordinate 1,202 downwards.
ACTTTACTAGCATTGAAAACGTAAAAGACGAAAATTTATAATTGATTTATAAGATCGTAAGATCTGTAATTGTGTACATAAAAATAATTTTCAAATTTCATTTTTTTTTCTTACCCGGAATCTACGCTTTTCGTCCAATTACGTTTATAATTACGGTCCCTTCAAAAGCGTAAAAACGGGATTTGGATTTATTTTCTAACATAATAATAGTATCATTTTTTGTGGATGATCTTCTAAAGGTCATCACAAATTTTCTATTAAGACGATATTTTCCGATTCAGAATTAATTATGGTCATTTCTCCTTCTTCATAGCCATCAGATAATTGATAATTTTCTTCCGACTCTTTGGACTATGATTCCGTTGATGGTTTTTTTTATAAAGGACTTTACAGACATAGCGAGGCGATAAAAACATCAGATGTCACTAATACAGGTTTTACACTTCAAACACACCCTTTTGCATTTTAAATACAACCTTTTGCAAATCATATAACCCTTTTAAATATTAAGTTCAAATCTCTGCTGATGCTTCCATAGAGGCCAGGATTCATCTCGTAGAGCTTCGTTATTAATGTTTTAATCCTGTTAGAACCTGGTTCATCCAACAATGAAAAATTTCAAGATAGAAATCTGACAAACACTCTGGATGTTCGTTCGGCAACAACTCATCTCTCTAAAAATATTTTACGCACAATGACGGCAGATTTGCAGATTATTAAATAAAAATAACCCTTAATATACGTTTTCTCTCTAATTACGTTTTTTATCTGTTACTTTGATAAAATAAAAAACGGGTTCCACTATATAGAATACCCCGAATCTACGTTTTCCTCTAATTACGTCTAATTAATCCAAGAAATTAAAATAATTTATGGTTTTTAAGGGATTTAAACTTTTCTATCCCCGATAAATAGTAGAAGGCAGGTATAAAATGTACTAAAAACAGATTCCTTTGATAAAAACGTAATTAGCAATTAGAAATCTGTTTTTAGTACATTCCCCCAAGGACCCCCATTTCTACGATTCATCAATCGGGATAATAAAAGCTTAAATTGGATTCCAGACCATCCAGAAAGTGGTTTACTAGATTTCTACAATGATAAAAAAACGTAATTAGAGGTAAAGCGTAAATTCGGGGTATTGAACGTACACCTGTCCCTCAATTAACGCGGTTTTTTTTAACGCGGTTTTAATCTAACGC
>JAGXCT010036308.1:0-42831 GCA_022495035.1 Philopotamus ludificatus | reverse complement strand
TTTCAGCGATTGCCAGTGATGGGGTTTGTTTTTCTTGTCCTAACATGTCCAGGTTTATTTTGTATACTTTTTGTTTCTTTTCTTTATAAATTTCATAACAACGGGCAAGTACTTGCTGATTGATTTGGCGTATCCAGAAATCTATCGGTGACTGAGTTCGTATTTTAAAATTTTTTGAATTTCATCACTAATTTAGGTAAATCTATAGCCAAATCTAACACACTTTTTTGGTAATTATTGGAGTTTAACTAGTTCTTTCAACACTTTTAATTTCTTCACACATTCTCCCTCAATCTCAATCAGGTTTTAGTTAGTGAGACAATCAACATCATTCTCCAAATATTGTCAACTACCAGATTAAGTTTTTAAGCAAATTGTATAACACTACTGGCTATCTCTTTCACTTCCGCATTTCTAATAAAATTAATACTCAAGTTTATGATTTTGATTAATAATCAGATATATTTAAGAGAATAATAATGTTTACGAAACTTAAAATTTAAGAATTACATCTCTTATTAATTGCTGTAATTAGTAGACGTAAAACGTATTATTCAGTAATCTTCATCAGAAATTAGTCTTTGTCTAATGGTGAGGTATTATGAAAAATCACGAAGCGCCGTGGTCAGCCGGAGTATCAGATGGGTCATCTCCTGCTTCGCGTCACGAGGGCTAACGAGGGAGAGGTCCTCCGTAGGGATTGTCACTCGGCTCATGCTCCGTTATCGCAATTTGGCGGACGTTAAACCAAGTGGTTGCGGTTGTAGCCAGTCACGCTAGGGACATCAACCTTCGGCCGGAGACATCTTCAGTGGAGTGCAGCAGCACGCCGTGGTCGCGACAATCATCATCCTCAGCCACCGGTGCAAATCCACTCGGTTCCACTAGGAGACCCTCGCTCATCTAATGACCTGCGGGTAAGTCATCGTCCACGGCGCCAGATAACATCAGCCAGCTCTCGCAGCGAGCATTCGCCCGGCCGACAATTAGTGCTGGGGCGGATTCCACCACCGGCGACACCATCGACGTCTTCCAATTAATATGCACGATAGAAAGTCAATGTAATTTTTTTTTATTATATTTGCATATATTATAGATAAACGGAACCGTAATTTATCGTGATATCAAATGTGACTTGATAATTGCAACATTTGCGTTTCTCACGTTATATCAATGCTTCTCAACATTGCAATATTGTATTGAGAACGTCGATCGTACGATCTTCAGTATGTAAATCGCGTTAGAAAATTGATTCCGGATGAATTTTTATATGCGTATTTGTATGCGTATGCCGGAACTTCCGGGAGGCTGTTTGAACGAGCGGGCGCCACAGTTTGACGATCGCACCACCTCTTAGCCACTTGCCGTGGCCCAGTGTTTTTTACACTTTCACGGCAGAGTCATGAATGGCCGGAATTGAATGAATAATTGTGAGAATGTCAAAGGCTCGCCAACGAATAATTGAAATATATCAATGCCTAATTATTGTAAAGAATCGGAGCGAGGTGACATCTGCTCGCATTGTGCAACACTATCACGCCGCCGCAGATATTTATGAGTGTCGTGACGGCGTGAGACCAGCCAGCAAGCACTCGGCACAACCACAATGTCGAGATCCATCACGGAAGACACATTTATGAGGAAGGCTCAACATCCAAATTTTAGAAACGCGCTAGGGAATTGGCCAGAGACGTCCCAACACGCACGAGATGCATGAACCACTTCGGCGGACCGTCTTCTTCAATGGTAATCATTAAAAATGTTTTATGCTGAAATGAGAGCCACGAATAAGCACGCGGAATCCATGCCGAATAGTTGAAATGGCGATAGATAAGTGGCGAGACATCTGGCAGAGAGATGCCTTCAAAATTAAGCTCTTACGCTGACGAAAGTACAGGAGTAAAATACTTACTGACGAGTTTTAAAGTCGGAGATGGAGCAAGAATCTAAAACAAAATCTAAAAGTGTAGGCTTCATTAATATGGACATCGGAGAAATGAGAAGTATGGAGAGAATCAGTTCAAACACATAATAGAAAGCTGTGTGGAGGTTTGGCGTTCTGGAACATATTGAGAATCTGGTGATCCGATGGGCCACATTGAGTAACAGGATGATAAAACAGCCCCAAGTATATTGGACAATGAAACGAAGAATATGGAGTAAAATAATAGAGCTTCAAATCTTCGGTTTCATCAAGGGATGGCATTCACCAGGGCTGTGGAGTCGAAGTCGGAGTTGGTCGTGAAAAATGCAGAGAAAATCATTCATTAGACAATGATATTCTATTGATTGGGATCTATGTCGACCTTATGGTTCGATCCATATTGACGGAAGAACAAATAAATAGAGCTGAGCACCCCCTCTTTGAATTAACCATTCGTATGAAAGGCCTTCGAGTGGGAAACGAGACTGCAGAAAAACTTTAATAGTGGTAGAAAGAGTAGAGTTTGGGGTACTTGTAAGCATTATAATAGAAAATCGGATAGGAAATGTTAAAGACCTTAATAGAGCCTTTAGATCACTCTAAAAATAAATATAGACGAAATAAAATTAATGCTTAATGACAACGCAATCCATCGATCGATTTCAGTCGAGATGATTATTGTGGAGGGAGTCTAAGTTGTTTGCCTTAGAACTCATACAAATTTAACAGAGAGTATGAGCGACGACTTTTAGAAAACTAAATCAATACTCAAATGGCTTCGAACGTTTTTTTTTTCAACCAGATATTCTCCTAATATTGACCCATGACGCTGAAATGTGGACACTCACAAGGAGACTAGTCCACAAGTTCAAAGTGGCTAATATTTTTGCGCGATCAAGTCCGGTATAAAACAATTTGACTGATCGTGTGACCCACAGGAAGGACGATGGAGCCGGAAGGTCATATATTAGAGGCTGCGGACAAGTACAAGAAATGTAGGCCGCCCACCCACGCGCTGAAGTGATGATATCATTCAACTTGCAGGGAACAGCTAGAAGAGGAAAACCTATGACTGGACCCGATGAAAAAAAACTGGGAGCGGCCTTCACGACAGTGAGGAACTAAAGACTGACCATGATGAAGTTGCAGTGCTGGATATGTACGTCATATCTTATTGTCGACTAATAGTAGAATTTTTTCCGTTCCCAAATATCTGGACGTTCAACGAATCGTTTGGTGCTGAGGATACGTTCTTAGACAAGAGATAGCTAAATGAAACAGCGTTAAACGAAGTCATTTTATCAAAGAGTATATAAGAAATTAATTTGGATAATACTATATGTTACAAAAAATACAGAAATACAGCGTTCATTTTTGTGATGAAGGTTCTATCTCTTCTGAAGTTATAGATTTGTTTATGATGACAACTGAGTCGTTCAAAGGGAGTCTATTAGAGACATCAAGCATTTCAAGTCAAGATATTGATGAATTCTTCTATTCAATACTTGATACTGACATTTAAAAAAAATGGATTATTCTAAATTTAAAAATACTTGATATGCTTCATAATTTGGTAGATTTGGATTTTCTACTAATCAATATGACGCGTAAATGTCTAGCGAACTCGGCGATGTTCCGCCGCAGACTGAGCACTTAGCACATCGTACCGGATGCGAGCTAGAAAAAACATCGCTCCCGAAATACAAAAAGTTTATAACATTTAAAAGGATTTATATTAAAAGAGTTATTCGAGAAAAATTAATAACTCGGGGTCCCAGATATCCCCCATCGGCACGGCTAGGTTAAGGAATTTCCGAAGCTAGTTCTTTGGATTCATCGTTTCCAGAATCACTAATTTCAAGTTCTCCTCATTTTCCCAGTTCTTGAAGTTCGTCTTTAGTACCTGAAGTAACTCCTCAATATTCTAGTCGTCTACATCTCCTAATCCTGCTGTTTAGGAGATGTAGACGATACTCTTGGATACCTCCGGATATTTTTTTCCATTTTTTATTTTTTTTATTTTCTACGTCCATTTTATCAATAAGTTGTTGGTATGTGCGACAAAGATAATATAATAATGGTACCTAATTAAGTTAAAACTATTTTTGTTTAAGGTCTCTAGAGATTCAAGATTTCTTATAATATTCCCAAATCATAGGCAAATTAGATTTTATTCTTTTCATGCCTGTTGACAATTTTTTTGGGCACTAAACAAACCGCGTTATATCGCAATAGCTTTTAACGAGGCCCTTAGATAACGATACACTAAGATTCTATTGATACGTGATTGCTCTGGAGAAGAGAATTTTAGTGATTTATCGACTGAAGATTGAATTGCATTATTATTATATTTACATTAAAAATTCTTAAGCTATTATTATATTTACATTAAAAATTCTTAAGCATTTTCATCACATTCCTCTTCCATTGGTTAGTTTATTCATATTATACAATAAAATAATCTCTGATACTTACATAGTTAGCGTATTTAATCAAAGCTCGGTGCTTTTAAATTTTCAAAAATGAACACATCTCTCGCTTCATCAATCATTCTAACAATCCATTGATCCGAAAGCCGCAGTTGCATCCCCTACCGGTGTTTCATTACCGAAGCGTCTGAAACCAAAGGCGTGCTGGGTTTTTTCGATCGATTCCAACGGTACCCGGCAATGCTCCATATACCTGCTAGCATGTGTCGAATTTCGAAATTTATTCAAGCATGGCCGGGACATCACATTGTGTATACACAGAGGTCTGGCTGCTGCCAATAATCGAAACAAAAATAGGTCCATAACGGGACCATATGTGTTCCATTACGGTAAAGGCTCATGTCTGCGAGGCTCGCCAAGGGTCTCAGTCAAATCTGGCGCAACCCAACACCGAGACTTGAAAAAATGGACCTTAGAGAAGCCCCGACACATTTCAACAGGAACATTATACAAATTTAGAATACCGTTATCCTAATATATATGAATAAAAAATATTTTTTATTTTTCATGCGATTTAATAGACACAAATCTTTTATTTATTTTTTTAATATTATCTAAAAATGTATTTAATATTTTTATATTATTATTTAATTATCAGGAGTGTATGGTCTTTCGTATAAATATTGTGGTATAAAAAAATCTTCAAGGATCTCAATGGTGTATGGTGGCCACATTTCGTAAGGGGTAGCAGTTTTTTCAACGGACAAGCAGTTTTTTTAACCCCTCCAGTTTATAATATCACAGTAGTGTGGTCAATAAATCGTTATATTATATATTTTTTTAATAAAATTATCATATCAATGGCAAAACATTCGTAACAAATTTATTTCAATTCTAAGATCTGATCAATCAAGACTTTAATTAAATGAAAATTGATCAGCTTTTTAATTAGTATGCGTAATTTTCATAAATAAATACAAATAAAATATGATTAAAAATTATATTAACAAGTTTGTTTCTCATTGATGAAATGGATACAAAATTGAATATAGAATAATATTAATTTCACGGGCTCTATAAATCACATTTTTTGTTCTGTTGGTACAATTATCCCTGACGTATATTGACATTGGATTGGATTGATATTGGATGTCAACTATATTGATGACTATCAATTCCGTCGTTTTTTAACCTAGCCGTGCAGATGGGGTCTATTTGGGACCCCCAAGAATTAGATTATTCTCAAATAACTCTTAATATTAATCCTACATGTTACAAACTTTTTGTTTTTGTCTAAAAAAGTCTAAAGAATAAACAATTCTGTTGTTCTGTAATTCTGTTGCCACGGGTGCGATGTTTTTCTAGCTCACATCCGGTACGGTGTGCCAAGTGCCAGTGAAACGTACTAGTGACACTAGTGACCGCGGGAACTTAGTCGGCGGCGTGTACTCAGTCTGCGGCGAGACATTAATAAAAAAAATGCAGATTATTGACCATATTATGAAGCATATCATGAATAATTATTTTTATACTGAGAAAAATCATTTATTTTTTCAAAATGTCATTGGTAAAGAACTCATGCCGCCGTGACGGATCGGTAAATTAATTATTTTAACCATTTAGACTCTTGCCACTTTTAGTCGAATAGTTAATCCCATAATATTTTCTTTAAAAATGTATTAAAAGAGATATTCATTGGGAAAATTAATAAGGTTTGATCTGATATCTGATTAAAAAAATACCTTTTTTTTTAATTGAAAATAATCCGATTTAAAAAACTTGGTTCCTAGTTGTTTGCTCACAAATCTATTGGACCAATACGTCTGGCCCATGGAGTAGAAAAGGTTCAAATGAGTAGTTGTCACATTAGGTCATTAGTTAGACATTAGTCACGGTTGGATTAAAAATTACGGAATTTTTGTTTTTCTTAAAAAATATGGCGTTCAGTTCTTTGAGTCATATCATTTTTTTTTTCATGGTTCGAAAATAGAAAAAAGTCACAGGGGTCATGTCCGACGAATACAGAGGCTAATACATTATAACAGTATTATTTCTAACCTAATTTTTCCCATATTTTGTATTTTTTTTTTTAATATAAACATATTTATTTGTTAAATAAGATTATAGTTTTCTATAATTATTTATATAAATTTATTTATTTAGTATACATGAGATCATAATTTAATTAAATCAGCCTAAAATTTTATCGCGTCAAGATAAAATATTAGTGTAAATGTAGTTTTCTCGAACTTATTCTTTAAAACCGTACGGTTTTTAAATAAGCATATGGTCAAATTTTTACGTGCACCCTGTTTGAGATTAAAAAAATGCCATATCCCGAAAGGATGTTCATACATTCGTAAAAAAACTTACACGGCGTAGATTTTAATACGCAACAACCACCATGGACTGAGCGGAGTGGTGAAGATTAAAAAAAAGCCATGGGTCAGGGGGCATCTCGCATTGCTAAAAAAAATCGTAGAGAAGCCAGATGGCTCTATTTTTAAAACTCAGACACCACACACACAAAAAAAACGTGGATAGTTTCTGCATCCCCGGCGAGACACCGCCGGTCTGGTTATTTCAAATTACGCAATTTTTGGACCCTTTATAAAAAAAATCATACACGCGGACCGTTTTCGATTGAATAAAAAAAAGAGTCGCATGAAAGGGTAGTCCTGAAATCGATTCAACAAAGGACGGGATCCTTTGAGACGCGTCTCCGTACAATGCGAGCACAGAAAGGATGTGAAAGGAGAGATTATGGTCATAATCACGATGTCCGTTATCGATAAAAAAATCTGAAGAATACGCGACGATAGAAAACGAGAATTGAATGCGGGGAATAACCAGGTGATGGATGTGAATTTGGCCCATCCCTATACCTGAAAGCTCCACGAAACGCATAAATATATCGCGCAGTCGTATCAAACATCCACTTTTTTTTCATCCACATGTGATATATTGTCGAGATAATGGCCGACCAATGGTATAAGATTGTAGTTATCTCGGATGATAGCAGATTTTCGGTCATCTATACAAACATATCTTTGAAAAATATATATAAACATATCAAAAACTATTCATAAAAACGCTGTCAGTCACTTCATCTAATGTAAATCTGAATTTTTCATGAATGCTTTTTACAGTAGTTTAGAACAGGGATACTCAACCCACCACCATCGATCCCCATGTTGTCCATTAATATATTATGAGGTATTTAATTCAAATGTTGTAACTCAACTTGTACAGTATTCGCTTTTAATAACGATTTGGAGAATGATGGACCGCAGAAATTTCCTGCTGCTTCTTTCTTAAATTGGAATATAATCTTACTCACAAGCCGAGCCGCAAATAAAAACGTCGCGCAACGCTAATTTGAAGAATCATAACTGCCATTATTTTTGTTCATGAAATAAATTATAAAAATAAATATCGCACAAAGAAGAGAATATAAAACATTTTTTTACAAGGAGCGTGAAGTCAATCTCCCACGGATATATAGAAAAAGCATATATTGCGGCTCGATTGAAAAAATGCTTGAGTAGTACTGAAAATATTCGACAGGTCTAACTAGAAACTAAGGTTCTAACTCAAGTCTACCCAATTTTCAATTACCACTTTGTCAACTAAAATATGGAGAACCCTTGCAGTTTTATAGATAATAATTTTCTCAAGAAAATGTTTCATCCCCAGCTTCCTAAAGATGAACATTGCTTTTTTTAGGTGTCTATAGAATTTGAGCAATATCATTATACTCCTTGACCGGATTTGGGCTCTTCCATAATCATCCAAAACCCCAATTTTTGTTCCATTCTCCAAATATGTCAATATGATGGACAGCACCTCTCAATGAATCTAACCATTATTTTTATGGACATCTTCTTAGTCTCGCCTACTATGAAATCCTTCTCTGTGGTCTAAAGTGGTCTACTCATAGTAGTCACTGAGTTTAGTTTTGATTCTGTAGTTCAATTGTCTCGTTGAACCAACAATCTTTCTAAAACCATTTTTTCCAAAGATAATGTGTCTTGCACAGGAACCCACGGCCATATGTTAATACCGGGCTAATAATAATCTTAGAGTTTCAGCTGAAAATTGTATACCTCAGCAGTTGCTTACTAGCATGGCAAACTTTATTACTTGCTTACATATTATTACTTTAACCGTTTAGACGCCATGGCGTGCAGGCACGCGAAATCGTCTAACCACCTGCGCCACGGCAAACGCTACTACGAATTTATTTATGAATAAATATAATATTTTTAAAATAAAAGTTAATGCAGAAACATCTTTTGAAGGCAATGTGATTGTTAGAATGTCGATATGTTTAGCCGTTTCATTTTATTTGAAGTTATACGGCGTACAGTAAAAATCCATATAATTGGCTTGGCGATTAAAGGGTTAAACCTATTCATTTCTAAAAACATTTAAAAGAAAAGCAATTTCTGTCTGTCTGATGGTATTATGATTCAGATCTCCTCTGTTTAGAAGATTTTAATCATCAAAACTAGTTTAACATATAGTGCTATCGAAGAATGTTGAAGATTACTAGTACTTCAAGTTCTTTACAAGTAAGAGCTTCTGGACCATATAAAATCTTAAAAATTAAGTACTTTGGACACAACCTTCGTTGACTATATAATGGAAAGCTATTGTAGCTTCGCAGCATTCGTAACTGGATCGGGCTGGCAGCTCCGGAGTTATTCCAGCTCGCCAAATTTATGGAGAAAAGACAAGGACCAATAGTTCGTCTACGTCCTAAATAAGACGACACTTGAAGAAACGGAGGTTGTATATGCTTGTCCATATCCTTTCATTTCAAGAGCTGTGGAGATTATAGTTATTGCATGGTTATTGTTAAATGGTAGAATGACTTAAACAGTACCCTAGAAACTATTCTAGAAAGACTTACATTGTTCATGATAGTTATTAAGTATTTCTGTGTAGTAATACCCATAGTAATACCCTAATATGTCACGCAAAAGTCTAAGAGGAGAGACGCTATCCATCAATGGGATGCGGAAACCAAAGAAGAGGCTGAAAGAGCAAGGCAACTTGAATATCTAACGACAACACTGTGTAGTCAGCCAGAAATGGAGGATGGTTTTAGTGGATATGATCCAGCACTACGTTCTGAATAGGTGTGCCTTTTAAAAGAAGCTCATGTCCAAGGACTTAATGTCTTTAGTCAGAGAAGGTGTATCCATTTTTGTTATAGCTATAGCTGTAGGAAGCGTCTATCTTATTCTTTGTTTTCTATGAGTCATCCTCGTGTAATTTGACCAAATTCTATGGAAAAAATACGATAAAAATTAACATGGTACTGCTAAACAAAGGGTGGCGTCCGTTGCCACCTCCACCGTCGACCTCCCTCACCCCCATCGCCTCACTCCACCTCGTACCGAGTCAACACGAAACGATTACGTTATTCGTATGACCCGGGCGAGTCGGGCGAATAAATTACGGGGGCCGATAGACAAAACAATCATTTTAGCTTTATCGGCTCACGGAACCAAAGCTAAACAGGACACCGGCTATAAACGGAACAGCCATTTATCAAAGTTCAGTAGGCGAGCCCCGTGTAAACGTTCACGTGTCACGTGGCCGACGCCCCCGTCACGTGCGTCGAATCTATCACTACTCAATGCAAAACACAATGAACACGTACATACGCAAAATCGATAAAAAAATACTCATCAATAACTCAAAAACAGCATGAATTGTACGATTTCGATCGTTTAAATCGAGATTTTATATGGATTCACGTGGTAATTTAACGTAAGGCCGATATTTATTTGGATTTTGATCGTTTTTGAGTTAGGTTTTTGCCGGTTTTTTAAGGTTTTTTCGTGGACGCAGTCGACGGAATTACATTTTGATGATGGAAGCGGAGCCCCCTGAAGTTTCCAGGGGTGGCACGACCGTCGGCCGCACGCGAATGGCCACGGGTCATGGCCGGCGGTGCCAGGCACCGCCCACCCCTGTCCACCCGACGGCCAACAGGGGCGGATCGCCAGCCACCCCCTTCCCGCAACTCACACGACCACTACCTGAGACAATTCCACATCGCTACAATGGCATAGAAACCCCAAAAATTATTTAAAAAAGATACAACACGATATATAAAATGATATAGTTTTAAACTTAAAAATCTTAAGATTCTGACAATAATTACTGATCTAGAGATCAAAGTTTTAGCTGTCGAAAAGGTTTCATATGCCGTAATATGGTTAGCCATTTGTACAAATTTGTGATCCAAAGGTCGTTTTGATTTATGTTTTAAATTTATGTCAACCGATTTAAATCGCCGGAATCAAAACTGCCATATTTTCTGAGAACTGTCTCATAAATTCAACAATGTTTTTTGTTGCGTTATTTGCTTAAAGCTCTGATGAAAAAAAGCGTGTGTTGTCTTTTTAATTAAATTTAATAAAGAACCATACTTTAGAGAAAAAACTTAAAATAATATGTATATCTGGCATATTTTTTTAGTCGTCCATGAGAAAAGGCACACAATTACTGGCCTGATTATTAATTATTTTAAAATTTTATTTTTTACAATGAAACCTTATTGTTAGTAAAACAAAAATTATAAGTATATTTTTTTTATGATCCTTTAAAAAAATATATGAGCCTTGTACAGTCAACCCTCCTATAGCGCCTTGTGCTATAGAGCGGCATGTGCGACAATCCCTTCTACAATGTTTTATTAGAGATTGCTGTATTCTACAAAAAGGTCAATGTTCTTTGTTTGACAACAAAATATAACATGGGGGCGGGACATAAATTAAGAAACCCAACCCTAAATTTTTGTATGGGTTTTCTATATGACGAGTTTCTATAGCGTGCTCCTAATCTCAGCGCTATTGGAGGGTTGGCTGTACAAATATAATTAAATTGAATATAATGTTTGATTGGAAGAGACTACTCAACCGATCTGTCACGGCGGCTCGAAACCAACCACGTCGTCCGAAGGGGTATATTTATAATAATGAAAAATAGACCCCAAGCTTTTTAAGTCAAGATAAAAACGTTTTTTTTAAATGGATTATATATTTAATATTAATCAAATTTTAAATTTTTCTAATAATCATTATGATGTGTAAATGACATGCACATCCGGCGATGTCCCGCCGCAGACTGAAGACGTCCCACCGGTAGACCGACCACCAAATTCTCGCGGCACGTGTCAGCCGTAAATGTTTCACTTGCACTTGGCACATCATACATAGGTCAATGGTTATTTGAATTATTTATTCTTTAGACTTTTTAAGATAAATACAAAAAGTATATAAATAGACCCCATTTGGCTATGCCAAAAACACACTGTGTGTTTAGGTTTAGAATTAATTAGACAGTATTGTCTTAATTTTAATACAGGTACGGTATTTTATTTGATCTTTAACTCTCCGGACGTGCTTAAATATTCGCTTAAATCTCTAAAAAGCTTATGTAATAAGTTGTCTTCTTCATCAATCTTTATATCAGGCTGTGTTGTCAATTCCTGACACATAGTTTTCCATAGTTTTCTTTAGGATATTTTACTTATTGATTATATTTACATAGTGGAGAATATTAAAATAACTATTACAATATTATTTTATCGTAATATATCAAAACATTATAGAAACAGAGTTTTTTTGAGTTTTTTTCTAAGAAACAGAATTAGGAGATGCCTTTGACGCATTTGAGTCTGCTTTAAAATGATTTAAATATGTAATAGGCTAATATAATAAAAAAATATTTCCTAGTATAATAATTCATACCGTTATGTTTTATATGTACATATGTACATACATTATGCACACGTGGAAAAACACGTGTGCTTTAAAGTAAAACGGTTTTAAAATAACAATTGATTTACATAGAATGTAATATGAGAGAGAAGTCGGCAGATATGCTATATCCATAGCCTCCGCCGTGTTATTATGTTTGGAAAATTTCGCTGCAAAGGAAAACAAACAAGAATCCGTCTGCTCGCAAAATGATAATTTGAAAATCTTTCAGTAATTTCACTTATGAAAAAAAAGTCGGGCACCGGCGAGGCCCCACGTCGGGCGCTAATGCTCAAAGTCCGTGCACATCATTCAAGAAATAATGGGGTTGTCAAAAAAGATATTGCCGTATCGGCCCCCGGTGTGTCTGCCCTGGATGACTGTGGCGTGACTTCGGATCAAGATTGGTTTATGTCAAACTTTTGGTATTTACCAAGGTAATATACGTAGGCCATAATGCAAATCGTCCGGCGGCAGGTGGGAAAGCCCCGGCCGCGGTGGGAGTCGGGCGTCGGAAAATGGGCGCCGGGGGTAGTCAACCTTAATTCGCGACTCTGAATATTTATATACGCGGATGGAAATTTGCATTTGTCGCGGGCGCATCTAGTGCACATTTCGCTAATGCAATCTGCCGATGTGCGGATGCAGGTTTGCAAGTATAATGCAACCTAATGATGTGCGCGTGATGGGGATTTTCATATGCATACCGGAGATATTAGGGATTATGCATAAATCGTCGAATAATACAATATTTTAATAAGAAAATTGTAATGAAGATATAAGGCAAATATACGTGTATTTCGGTTAACTTACTCTGAAAAACAATGTAGAATATATTAAATTAAATGATGCTTTAATGTTTTAATTATTCGTGGATAAATAAGCCTCCACTAAAATATTAGTATAATCTCATGAGCTCATGTGAAGGTCTTTTGATATTTATTTTTCCTTCACGAATTTCTATATCTTTACGTAAACAATTATATAACTGTGTTCATCGAGAAATAGATTCATTTTTATTTATTAGATGTATAAATTTGATAAAAAAAATATAGAAATTTTCGTTTTTCTCAAAACATCTTTATTTATTCATCACTATTATTTTTTTTCATTAAATCAGACCTAACACTTTATGGAATCACTTATTATATAACTTGTTGTAATCTCCTTAATGTTGCCGAAACGTCGGCCTTTCTTTTATTTTATAATAGCTAGCTATAAAGTAAATTAACAATATATACATGTTTACATGAAATTTGTGAAAAATCTATAATATTTGTTATAATAATTCCTAAAAAATAATTATCAACTTTACACTTTGTTTATTTTTTATTATTAACTTTATTAACGTTATTTCTCATCTTAACATCGACTGATCTACGACAGAATTTTCTTAGACAAAATTTAAATATAACAAGCAAAACTTCATCATTGGTTAAATTGGCTTTTTACTGATTATATTTAAGAATAAACAGTTTAAATTTAAATCTGAAGGAAAATTACAATTTGGATGTCATATTGAGTCAAGAAATATTATTTACAAAATTCCATCTTCATATGAAAAAAGTACAGACGGTAAGTCGTATCTTAAAAATGCTTCTGGTACGATTTTATAATAAGTTCTAACAATTTAACAATTATTATTATTAAGTCAATAGCCACACTTGTTCATGTGAAAGTACAGTAAATAAATTTTTAAACTTCAAAATCTTACTACATTGAAAGCTCATGCTACGGATGAAACATTATAGATCATAGTTAATGGAAAAGGTAGGCTTTTATTAAGAATGGATCTTATTTACATTTTTGCGGACACTTAAAAAATATATGCGGACACTAATAATTGATACAATTCATTAAAAAATCTCTATAATACACTATTATTATCATAATCAGCATCATTTGCCAGCCACAAGGCTCTCACTCGCTGAGGGCATGATCCTTACCAAACTCTCGCATAGTAGTCGAGGCCAAAGAAACCTGAGTCTCACACGTGATGTGAGGGCTCCCCTTTCGTGTCCATACCGTGGGGACCTGAGCCGTCTTGGTATGCGGCTTTTTGTAAAGAGTTTCCCTCTCTTGGCCATTGCTGGCATTGGACGTACATCTTCTACCATGTTGTTATCGAATAATATGTATTATTTATAAAAAAATAGTTTGAGAACTCTTTAGCATATACATTATGCGTAGACAAAAATATAATTGCAATTGCAGTCGTGTCCCAGCCAACGTCAAAAAATTACTCCAATTTAAGTTGTGTCCACGAATGTGTTAAATCAAATCTTATTTCGCTTACACATATGTGATTCACTATTTTAATGATGATTTTATTGATAATTTATAAAAAAAAAAAACAAACAGGTCGTACTGCTGACATTATGATCATTAACGATGACATTATTGATCATTATGATTGCTTATGTTATGGAACATCATCATCACCACAAACTGCAATTTTTTTCTCTCGATGAAATGCACTAGATCACACTAATTTGATTTGAAAGATAATCCCAATATTTCACTTTTGCATGTACTACTTATATTTTCCAACTTTGCTCAAGATAGATCCAAACCCATGATCATTAAATATTTTAACCTTACAAAAAACCGCATAACAAGACGGCTCGGGTCCTCGCGGTATGGACACGAAAGGGGAGCCCTCATGTCACGTGTAAGACTCAGGTTCCTTTGGCCTCGACTACCATGCGTGAGTTTGGTAAGGCCCATGCCCTCAGTGAGTGAGAGCCTTGTGGCTGTGATGAGATCCAAACCCATGATCATTAAATATTTTAAATTTTAATTAATTACAAAATTAAATAACCATCTTGAATGCGCTTTGGAATAGGGAATCTAATACCCGGCTTCTGGATTTCCTGACACTTTAGGATAAATGCCGGGATTAGTAAACATAATCCCGGGATTTTCGGGATTAATTTTTTTATCGTGTATGTCTCGTTATTTCTGAAGTCCTCTTTAAAAAGATTACAGTTCCATCCACGGATTTAAACTTTACACACTACTAGGAATAGTCAGAAGAAAATGATCAATTCATTGATGGCTATGTAGAAGGAGAATTTACCATAGTAAATCGTGAATCGGAAAATATCGTCTTATTTGTCAATCTATTTGTCTGAAAATTTGTATTGACATTTAAAAGGTTCACAAAAATAATGGCCATTTACAAAAAATATGTTAGAAACGAACACAAAAATTATAAAAGTATTGAAACCCTTAAAATTAGCTGTCGAATGACGTGATTCTAGCTTGTACTCAGCTGACTCAATTTTAAATATCAATTTAAGGCAACTGTTTTAGCAAAGATATGTTAGTTTAACGAAGAAAAAAACCGAAGACCAACAGGCTTAACCAGTGGCGGTTTTATAGGGATGCTTCCCCGATCGTTGGGGAGACTATTAATTATTTAAAAAAATAGTTTTTTTTTTACCTTGTGATCTTTAGTTGCTTTTTTTAAAAACAAAGAACAAATATTAAGCCTGGGTATAATATATAAATTACAGATGTTTGTGCAGTTTTAAATATCGATCGCTTCCGTTTCATTGAGACTAAGTATGTACGTAGAAACGTTAATGTGGTTATGGTTTTTGGGTACCCAAAAAAATATATTTATTGGACAATTAAATTAAAAATGACACTTGTCTCAGTTTTATTCATAATGAGTGTACATATTTTTTCCTGAAATTAGTCGCATTATTTTTCGGATTCAAGATGTATGATTGATCTAAGATTTTTTCATGAGAATAACGAAAAAAATTGTCTTGATTGTTTTTTTTTCTTCGATTGACATAAAACTGCCTCCCAATTGAATTGAGGAGACAAAAATTAGTTACGAAATGAGCATTTAGATATTTTTTGCTCGGATCGACTATGAAAAATGAAAGACTGAATTATTTCTTCAATCTTTCTATTGAAAATTACATAGATGCATCAATTATGTATGACGAAGTAATTAGAGTATATGTCAGGCTCAAATGTGGAAGACAGTTAATAGCATAATACATTTTTTTCTTACCTATTACATATATTATTTTTTATAATTCATCCTCATTCTTAGACAACCAACAAACAACTCTTGAAACGATAAGGGAGACAATTAAAAAATAATTGAACGTACCCAATATTAACATTAACACGTTTACTGCCAAGCAAAAATTTTGAAAGTTCGGGGTGGGCCAGTAACAAATTTTGGTTGGTTATTATGTATGTTATTGTAAGTAATATAAATAATGTGTAATGTGTAATTGGGAGAAGCCACGGTGGCCATTTATGCAAGAAATCCAATGTAAAAAGTATCCGGTGGCCCCTGGTTAACATTTCCATTTCTAATGGCCACCATGGCGCTGTGCGGACTTTAAGTGCCGGCCACATATGGCCACCATGGTGGTAAACGTGTTAAAAGTCTGAGATAGATAAATAGATTAAACTAGACATACCATTACATAAAAATGTGATTTTAACCACAAAAAAACACTAGTCCTGAGAATAGTCCCGGTTTCCCGGAGTTGGCGGTATTTAATCATGCAAATCGGGGATCAAATAGTTGGATTGGATTCCCTACTCACGACTATACTGTTAAGAACCCCTGATCTAAGCTATCAATACAATTTGCTTGAAGAAAAAAACTTGAATATTCAGACCCTTAAATAAGCTATTCTTGTCTGAAATGTAGAGGGCGGGAGAATTAAATGAAATCCCCTGATATCATGATCCAATCAAATGAATCAGAAACTCGCTGTAGCCTTGTAGAAGCATTTTGGAGAGTTAAAGCGACTGAGAATCATCCGAAAGAAGAATTGTCACGGTCAAGTTCTTCATTGGGAAGCAAAATCGAAGATTTATCTATTATATTTATGGTTGTGACTAGTCATATTAAAAAAAAACATTACATTAAACGTGCAAAATATAAATTTATACAGGAAATGTTTTTCAAATTTATTTGGCCATTTCTGGCTTCTGACCGATCATCCCCCATGCCCAACCCCCCTTAATTCGAAACCCCACGACTCGGGTCCGGCCGTACCATACACCACCGTCCACTCCACGATATCATACAATGATATGGGCTATTTTTATTAAAAGCAATTTAACTTAGTCCGCGCATATCGATTACACGAGATTTAATCGAGCAAGAAATAATTTATTAAACGAGAAATAGGCGCAAAAAAAATCTGCATAGAGAATCGCAACCGAAATAAAAAAAATCAGCACAATACGATTCTTGGTTTGATTAAAAAAAAATGGTCGCAATAAAAAACCGGGTAGTACCGCTACGATAATTAAGAGTGAAATTATATAACCCTTTTTTTGCGAACCAATTTTTTGCAATCCCATCCATTTTTTCCCCCGGTTTTGCATTGTTTGTTTGCAAATGAAAGAACACAACCGTCTCGCGTTGCATTGGGATGATTTATTTTTATGATAATTGCGTCAGATTTACAGTCTAATTATCATTCAAGCGTCATCTGAAAATTTTTATCTCGGTATCTCGGTGTACCTAAAGTATTGTTGTTGCGTTTTTTTTTCTTGATACAACCGGAAAAAAATGCTATACGTACCGGTTTTCTTTTTAGAGACGTTGAATAGATTTTTTTTTGCCGCTGCAATTTTTTTGACGATGAATCCTTCACATAATTAATTAGTACTTTTCATTACACGTGAATTTATATTACATGGATATTATGTTATGAAAGCGCATATCCTGTTTTTTTTTTACAACGCATCTTAAGAAGAAAATCGGGAATGCAACCGTTATGCATTCGTATAAAAAATGTTTATGCATTCTGCGACAACAATAGAAATTGAACTGTATTAAAAAATGCATCCAGTTTAATGCAAATCTCGATCAATTTAAATATAACGGATTTTTTAATATAAAAAATATTTATATGTTTGTTTGGTGCATTTTTTTACTAAAAACATACGGATGTGTCTGATATTTGGGGTCCATTTTTTACGAATTTGTCAGATGCCGGATAATTTTTTTTATTGTGTCGTGGGTAGTTTCGCATTTGTTTGTGATAATTTTTTTCGAAAACATTGACACACAGAGGGACAGGTGCAAGATGGACCTCGACCCTCGCCATATCGAAATGATCAATTTGTCACGAAAATAATATTCATCACAAAAATATAGAAAAAATATTTAATGCTAAGATTTAATCGGACGATACATCTGTTGTATTATCTGATTGGATTATTTATTTTAAAAATATCATCACTTATTTGTTTTATTAGGGGGAGGTTTTGGTTTTTTCTGCGGCGGAAAAAATCGTATTATTTATAAGCGTTTTCGATAAAAGCCAAAAATTTAACCCTATGAATTATGCATATAAAATATATGTTAATCGAATTGTGGGGTCAATTTTTTTTCATCAGAGCTCAGGAGTGTGGGTGAATTGAGCACGTGTTCATTGCTTCAGTAAAAAATAATACATACACACGATTCTCAATTATTACCTGAATAAAATAAAATTATTAATAATACAAATTCATACAATAATATTTGATTTTTCAGCATAATCGTGGTAAAATCATGTTATATTGTTTTGTATATTTTTTCATATGTATTATTTGAGGATCACTGATATAACAGGTTGTCTTCGGAAGTAATTGTGATGGTTAAACACTCGTCCGGTGGATGCGCGTGCCAGGCGGCGGCTATACATTTTTTTATCACGTGTAATCGGACTGGGGTCCAATTTTGGATATTGATACAAAAAATTGTTAAACAAAAAATGGGTCAAAAAAGGGTTACCGCATATATTCTTAGTATAAGAAACTAGATGGACAATTAGTTGTTTTTTTATCTTAGGTTTCACTGATGAATATCGACATATTGTCAGATGGTGTCTGACATGTGATCAAATTAATAGGATAAACAGTTTCGTACAAAAAAAAAAAATTAAACACACTGAAAAATAGTTAAAATACCTCGACCCAAATATATCTAAGCTATTGAGGAAAATCAGAGATGTGGAAAATTTTGTTTCACACCCACATATCAGTAAATTTATAATTGTTTATCTCTAGCATCAATAATAAATTCAGCTATAATTATTTTTAAATATTTAAAACTGCGAATAGTGCAGTCATTATTTATTTTTAATAAAGGCGAAGAGTGCAAGGTTATCTTCTTCGTCATATTCAATGATTAAAGAATTGATATATTGACATTAATCATTCAGGGATATTAAAGTCGAATTTTAAGGATCTAAAAACAACAGTTACCGGTGAATATTAGACATCATTAATGTACAAATTAAAGTATGACATGAAGAAAGGCGCCATGTCTCTTGAATATATGTTATTTATTGCATAACAACGTTTTCAGGAATAAAATCATCCAATCTTTCACCCCGACCTAGCTTTAAACGATTATTTTTTCCAACTTAAATATATCTATAAATTATGAAGAAAGTGATTTCTTCAAATTTACCCTATATTAACACATTGCCTACGGGGGACGTGGATTCCACGTCAAAAGCGTATTTGTGTATGTCCGGGGCACTCATAACACACGCCAGCCGACAAAATCAATTACGCCCCTTCCCAAAATGCTTAGTGACTCCTGCTTTCGGATTTTTTTTTACATTAACTATCCAGCAAATGTTCAAGTAATTTATTATCTTGATAGTAAAGTTGTCGTAAAAGACGACGTTTCACCAAATTTCGGTGAATCGCCCCGCCCTAGCGCAAGTTTGACCGCGATTCGCCCCGTAGGCAATGTGTTAATGTCAATGTACGTATCTCGTGACATAAGACATTAGAAATTTAATCTCTTATTTTACTTAAACACTCTTCTTTTGGCGCCAAGTCAAAATTAATCAGTCTTAATAAAACTGTGTGTTTTTTAGATTTATATTAAATTATATCTAGGATTCTATAATTATTATTAATACATAAACAGTAAATGTTACTAAATATTATCGTAGCTAGAATCTCCTGACATATAGAACTCATCATTTTCTTTTTTTAAAGTAACTACTAGTTTGATTTTTTATATTTTTAATAATATCTAAAACGTAGACTACTTTATTAATTTATTATACTGATAAAAATCGTCTTTTAAATATTTTAAATTGATAAAAAAATAAATGGCTTAATCCAGCTTTACTTATAATTACTTTAATTTCGTTTCATGGTTAAAAAAAATAGTAATATAATTTTTACTTTGAAATTTGTTGCTTACTCTGGATTATTTAATCAAGATGATTACTTATTTATTATATTATATAGAGAAAATATTAATTTTTAATATATTTACAATAATATTGGTCAATTTAAAAATGATAAATCTGTCTGTTCTTGTCAAAGTACCATTTTAAATATTAATAATTCTTAAGCTAAAAGAAGTGCAACTATAGTTTAGATCTTTTTACAACATTAGTTTAAAACAATTTAAACGTTTTTTTTCCAATTGACGTTATCGTATTTTTTCGAGATACAGCAAGATTACTTTTCAGCTTCAATATAAAGATTCAGATGAGTCTGCTATTAATGGGAATGTCATTATATATATTATATATACAGGCGGACCTCGACGTTCGCACATGATTGGTTCCTGAAAATGTGTGCGAGAGTTAAATGTTCGAAAGTAGGAGAGATGTAAAAAAAACACACCAAAAATTGTACTTAACTACGTACGAATACCGAGGCAAACCCCCTCTGACTTGTCTGGACACAGTCGAGAGGGTAACATCCGATACCAACATGGTAGAAGATTTACGTCCAATGCCAGCAATGGCCAAGAGAGAGAAACTCTTTACAAAAAACCGCATACCAAGACGGCTCAGATATATCGCGGTATGGACCTTTTGAAAGGAACCCTCACGTCACGTGTGAGACTCAGGTTTCCTTTGGCCTCGACTGCCATTCGACAGTTTGGTAAGCTCCATACCCTCAGCGATGAGAGCCTTGTGACTGGCAAATGATGATGATGGTATACTAATATGTATGTTGTAGTAATTAAAATTATATTCTCTTAATAAACTTGTCCAAGGGCTTGTTGTATTGTACTGCTTTTTTTTCTTTTTCTTCATAGAGAGTTCTGTAACATGCAGTACTATTACGGATCGCCCTACACATTTGAAATATGCGTTCTCCATTGGGATCACATTCTTCCATAATATTCAAAAATGTCTCGAGATGCATAAAAGCTTCGTTCATGTTTTTTATTGTTAAGGTCTTGATGATTTCGTCTGGCTCTTCTTCCTCCTTTCAATTTATACTATATTTTTCGTTTCTCTTGTCGGTCCATTAGAAATTCATTAATGATCAAAGGGTTAGAATGAAGTTGTCCATCTCATTAACATCTTCACTATTAGGTTTAGAAAAGTTTATAGTAATCAGGGGGCAACTATTCGTCCTTTATTAAAGATACATACGATTTGAGCATCTTCTTCAAATATACCGTTTGTCCATTGAATGTCGATGAGGCCTGTTCTCCATCTTCCAATAATTTTTGGACAATGACAGGGAAATAAAGTCTTTGCAACCTCTTCATCCACATCAGCTGATTCTCCAGTGATTTAATATTGTGTAAAAGATAACTTGTTTTAAAATTTGAAAAGCAGCCATTACTTGCACGAAACACTGTGTTAGAATCTTCGTTTAGTCTAGCCTTCCAATCTTTATGCAAACTAAGAGTATTAGCTTGAATCATGAAGTACTCAGAGGGATGTTTTCTTGATTTTGATTACTTATCCAATAACACAAATATTTCTCCATTTCATCCATCACTATGCCGTGCCTTTTGGAAACAATTAAAAAAAAAGATATTTCAAAAATGTGCGAAATAGCGAATTGTGCGACAGTCGAATGTGCGAAAGCTGAGGTCCGCCTGTATCCTTGGCCATTGAAAAACAACGTTTTTAAATTTCTATCCGGATTCAACGGTAATAACTCTTTAAATGAAATTTAAATGCCCTGAGTTAGATGTTGATTTTATCCGAGTAATTCATTTTGAAATTACTTTTTTTCAAGAAATGGAACGTTTTTTCAAATGATTTATTTTACATGTGTAAAAAATCAAAACGAATAAAAAAAACATTCCTTGTTTACCATAAGGATATTTTTCTGTCAATATATGATATTTGTCAGCTCCCAACTGCGTCAAAACGCTTAAAGCTGTATCAAAAAATATAATAGACTTAAAAAGCTTAGTTTGATGACTCGAGTTTGTAGTTAGATTTAATTTAAATTAAAATCCATGTCAATTGTATGCTTTATTTATATTATTTTTGTTCACGATAGTATTTTGAGCGTATCCACGGTGTTAATTAAATTTTGATAGTAGATTTTTGATGAGGTGGGTGTGTAGTTGAGTCGCAAATGAGGGAGGCGTACCGAATTTACAGTAGCATCGATTATACACGATTTTTTTTTGTATTTTAAAATAAAATATTGCTTTTCCTTTCGTTCAGCGAGCATACGATTATTTTATTAAATATAAATTGTATTTAAAACGTATATACAGCGTGCTATTTACTCAATAAAAAAATAATTAAGTATACACGAAATATTCATCAGTTCCATATAAAGCTCGACACACGGTGTATTAATTGGTATCGGAAACGGTGCAATCAATCAATCGATGATTTATATCGCGATGCATGATTGATATCGGTGTACTCACATTAACGCGGTCGTGTGCGCGTAAATCAAATTGTACGCGAATAGAGACGACGATCATGATGATGGAGAGCCGATGTGATGATGAAGAATAAAAAAAAAATAACAAAATGTACACGCAGACGGCCAAATGTCGAATGTGTAGGTGGCATTGTTTGATGAATTGTTAAACTTTGCCGTGAATTGTATGAATTTGACAGCATTGGCACTGCAATTACTCATCCGAGTCTCTCTCGCTCTGGTGCGGTTAATGGACCAGGGTGTTTCGCAAAGAGGATAATGATACTGTGGAATTGTTACGTCAGTGTGTGCCGCAAAAAATGCGAATTAAATCATTCCGATTATCAAATGTTTGCTGTGGGAACGGGAAAATTCTGATTTATTCCTAAGGTCAGATAACGCATTTTGATATGAAACTCGATCCATAACGTCCAGTTCTAACACTATAAGTATTAATATACGGAGCTAGTTTCATGTTAATATTAAAAAAAATAAAAGTAATTATGACTTTTTTTCTCTCTCATTCTTTTGCGATTCTTCCAATCTTCGAAGCACGTTTGAAACGAAATTTTTAGCGATTCTGTCTTTATTTCATTAACGTTTCTAACGAAGCAAAGAGGAATCTACCACTTTGAGTTAAAAGAGCCGAAAACATATACTTTAAAAATACAATGCTTGAAAATGAGTGATTTTATTGCAAGCGAATATCTCAGTCTATCTTACTTCATATTCTTGCGATTTATTTAAAGGGCAGTTACATTGCAATCGATCATAAAATGCTTCATGCCTCTAAATTAATTAAATTTCAAAGTATAAAGCATTCGAAAAAATTCGAATAATTCATTGATCAATAAAGTTATAGAGAAAGTACGAGCTGGAAATCAATTATAATAAAGCCTCGTCGGTCGTAAAGTCCTGATCTTGCGGTCACTAGGTTTAGTGGACTGTAAATCTATTAGATTTAATGGGTCTCTAAATTGAATAATGCCAAAGGATACATCTTTAGTTACGTGTCATTAATTTGAAACATTCGTTCGTTTTTCAGATTCTTTATATTTTATATCTTAAACTTTACCTAAAAATATGAGATAATTGTTAAAAGAGTCATGTGAGATTTTCTCCAAAATATTTTGAAGAGTACGTTCCCGATATCTCAAGTTAATCGTGGGGAAGATCCAATCGAATAATCGAAAAGTATGGGAAATAAGTAAGCTATTAATTTAAAAATAATATTTTTTGGTTTATTTGCAATAATCTTTTATCCATCTCCTTTTTTAATTTTTAGAATTGATTCCCCATTGGTCGATGTACTACAATAGCTACAACTTGGATTCCAATTTACTTTCACTCTTGGTTGACAAAAATAAATAAAAATCCTCTTTCATATAGTGAAATTTTCCTCTACGATTATAGTTTGTAGTAAGGTTGAGTTACTTTTTGTATCACATCTTGCATGGTTATTTTTTTCAGAATTTAATCGAGTCCTCATCTTCATTATAAAGGGATTTAAGAGGGCCAGTACGGTAATGTCGGTTCGTTAAAGAAATAATCTCTTGATTAAAGGGTTGAATTGACTTTAGGTGGTAAATATTAGATGAGAAGAAGCATTATTTAATATAGGCGGTTCCAAACCTTTTTCTTTATAGACACCTTTTGACATCATAATTTTCTTAATAGACCGCTTTACATTTTTTTCTATAATCTAGAGCAGTGAGCCTTTGCACGTATCCGCCATAGAATATCGAATCATAAAAAAAAATGGAAATTGTAAGGTAATATGTTGTAAGTACAGTAAACCTCCCTATAACATCAAGATAGTGTACCATGTTATAGGGGGAGACATTATAAGGGGTTAAGGTTTTTCAATTTTATTTGATCTGAAGGAAATCAGTCAATCAAATATATTCAATTTTCTTTATTTTTTATATTTTTTCTTGTTAACAATCAAAAATGATAAAATTAGCGTTTTAAAAAAATACGTTATAGGGGAGATCGACGCTATAGGAAAAAACCGCCGTAAACGTTATATCGGGGAGCGTTATAGGAGTGTACGTTATAGGGGAGTTTACTGTATAAGGTATTAATTCTTCAGTTTTTATAGGTTAATAATCCAAGACGAGAAGGGATATCTAAACTTTCCAAATCTTTATAAAGGGCATTGATATAATCTTTTAATTGTTTTAAATGGTCAGTGTAGATTTGAATGTCATCAACTTCGCCCTATCTATATTATATTTATACATATTAAAAAGGATATTATTATCTCATAGGTGCATTCCTTAAAAGTTAAATAAAATTTTACAATATAAAAAATTATCATCGACCCCCAATAGACCCGTGGAATACTATAGAACCGTTTCAAACATCCATCGACACCCAGAAACCCAGATTTAATAACAACACTGCTTTCTGTGGCAATATCTTATTACTCTACTCTTCAGAAAGCTTCCATCTTCCATCTTGATTCCCTTTAATCGATTTTTTAATATTTTTAGTTTTTTTTAATATATAATTTGATATTATGCAAGGATGTGAAAGTGTACTGTATTTATTTTCTCCTCAGATTTTTTTTGTTATTGATTATGATTTTAAAAGAACTTGGCTTCGAAGAAATAACGGTTCGATTACGTTCCGGTTAAAATTAAAAAAAAACTAACCTGTTTTTTGGGTTATTGTTCAACTCCAAGTAATTATTTTTATCATGGCTTTGTGTCAGAAGTGAATCAAATACCAAAAACCGTTAAAAACCATTTCTTATGTCGGAACGAAACCCCGGAGCTGAACCGAAACAAAATAACGATCTATTTATTAATTATAAATTTAACCTAATATTTTTTTAAAAATTAAGCCAAAACGAAAACCGAACCGAAATATAACGGTTTAGGGTTTTAGATTGTTTTTAAAAAACATGTAAAAAGAAAATTGGATTAGTTAAAGATTTGACCTTAAATATACGGATTGTACCATTTTTTTGGTATGTTGGTACAATTGCACCTGACGTAACATGACATGGTAGCCATATTGGATGCTATGTTTGTTGTCGGCTATCAAAATTATTAAGTGAGTCGATGATTTTTTATTTGGAAAGAAAGGAATAATTAGAAAGAATTTTTCGCAATAAAAAAAATATAAATAAAGTTTGAATCGCCGAGGGAGATAAAAGGTATACCTTAAATTGCGTTCCAGAAGTGCTTTAAAAATTGGAAAAGTACTAGTACGAACGTATGATGTATCTGATAAGGATTACTTTGAAGGGGAAAAATTAATATTGATGCATGAATAAAGAGATTTTTTGAGAAAAATAAAAAAAACCGCTAATTTTTTCATCAAACTTTGTACGTACTGCAAAAATAATACCAACTCATTGAAGCTTAATATTGAGAATATTACCGATTAATTGGAATTGTTTTATTTAAACAAGATAATACAAATTGCGATCCTTGAAGTATTCCAGAGAAATTAATCCACTCAAACTTTAAATATAATATAAATTATAAAAGTATTATTTTTCAATTATTTTATACGATTGCTCATTAAATTAAAATATTTATGTCATTTAATTGTGCACTTGATTTTGCACGTTTCTTTACTTTGAAGAATTACTGCAAAGTTTTTTAATTACCAAAACCGTATAATTGCGAATAATACGATGTCAGCACAATCGCCACGCTATAACAGCATCTTTACTGACTTAAAGCCATAATTATATTATTTTATTGAAAAAATATGCATATTTCATATCAAACTGATACACATGCGGATATTTATCTAGGCGAATGCGCATATGCCGAACTGCATTCATAAAATTGCGTCCATTGTCGTATATCAAAATAATGTTTTTGTCATTTTTGCTGACCATTATGCCCCGTAGTGCACAATACGCAATGATTATCATTATTTCTATGCATTTATTGATTTTCGGGGGAGACTTTGGCACGCTCCGTCACACATTTGACACTAAAAACGCATAATACCGTCAACTGTTTGTATGCGACAATAGATCTCGCTGTGCATACGCACAAGGACGATAATCGCTTAGCAAAAAATGCACCGAGTCATCGTCGATTGTCATGGGCGAAAAAAATCTGGACAAAAATGGATTGTATTGTTGCTGGGTTTTTGCGCGATTTTCGCATTCTGCAATTGTATGAATGCGAAATGAATGCTTTCTCTCTCCCCTATCGAGTGTGTGTATATACGGTTTGGGTCATTCCATGAAATCGATCAATTACAAGCGTTTATGCGAGGTGCACGGTACTAGCACCGTTGAATAAATCACTAAAATCGATCCCCATGCATTTGCATAAGCTCGTTTATTTATGATATATACGGAAACGCATAATATATATCTAAAAATAAAATTGTATCTTAAAAATAATTCATACACCCGCGGCGAATACTTTTGCCGCATTGAATAAGTATCACCTGTTAAGCCACATATCACCTCCTCCATGATGATTTAAAAATATGTATTCTATTTTTTTATAGGATTAATCATCATCACTATTATCATAGTCGCAACAGATCTATTGTAGAGCCCTGGCCTCGTCCAATACCCTTCTCCGTTTTATCCGGTCTGCCACCACGTCGCTCATTATTTCGAAAAGTTTCGATGATGCAGTGTCCCTCTGTACACAGTCCAACCACCTCAGTCTTTGGGGACAGGAAGGTTTGTTAACAATAAGCCTTTTCGGCGGCTGACTGTCCCGCATCCTTGACACGTGACTGGCCCACCGGAGTCTGCCCGCTCTGACAAATCGTCGACTCTAGGATATCCAGCTGTAGCTCATCATGTCTAGCGCGTGGTCCCTCTTGACCTCCTCGTGGTGCTGGATGTTAGTAGGAGTAACGGGAGCCAGTGGGGATGTCCCCTAAATAAGACCGCGCTCCGGGAATCACCCGCGAATTAGCTTGCCAGGCAGGTCACTACGGTTTCTCCGTCTTCCGAAACTAACAGAGGGGTGTCCTGGGCGAGTGTCCCCAACCGAAATGAGGTGCGCCTTGGGTTACTCCTCGGCGACGGAATTCCCTGCTGTCACCAGTTGCCTTGGAGGAGCAATTGACTCCCAGTCGAAATTCCAGCTGTCTAGATGATGAAAGGGGCTAATAGCATTGTCTGATGGGAAGCCTGTAGTCTTGTTGCTGGTGAAACATTTAAAAAGCCATCTTAGCTACGGCGGGGCACGCGGGAACTTCCCGAGTAAGCGATAGAGTGTGCGGAAGTGGCAATCTCGCACAATTTACCCCGATCGTGAGTTTCGTTCAGCGGGGCTGGAGAAGGTCGGGAAGGGAATCGACTGCACGCTTCGTCACTGATAAATAGGGCCTCATGTGACCCAGTACCCGCAGGGCGTGATGTGTGGTTGCTCCCGACCACTGCAGGGTCCTCCTTTCCTTTGGTTGACCGAAGTGTGGGTCTCCGTTGGAGGTGTTTCTGTATAGCTAGTCTTAATGTAGCTCATTATGTTTTGTCAAAGCCCAACATTCAGACCCATATGTTGGGACGGGACTGATAAGGGTCATGTTGGGCTTGACTTTAGTCTTCTTCGAGAGGAATCTTGATTGTAGATGCTTTGGATGTCCAAAGTAGCACCGGTTTGCCAGCTTAATCCTTCTACGTACTTCCAAATTGGTTTCACTATTTTTTGTAATAAGTGAGCCGAGATATGTAAGTTTATTGAAGGCCTCAAAGCTGTACCTTTCGACTCGTTTTTAAATTATTACTGACAAGAAATGCTTTTTTAAAAATTATGGGGGCGAGTTTAAATTTTTAAAGATTCCAGAATACCAGAATAAAATCGTTCTTTAATTTCTTGATACCGTAACATCCGTAAAATTAGGCTCTTTGGATAATCGTGAAGGAAAAATAAGAGAATAAATGGTAGTTAGGAAAGAAAAAGCTGTCGTGCCTCTGCAACATTCACGACAGAAACGGATTATGAGCTCCAGATTTGTCTCAGCTCACCAAAAATCGACTCATGTATGAAGAAAAAAGAATAATCTCCTATTGTCATCAAATAAATTAAAATTTAATTCTTTAGAATAGGCTCCACATTTATAATCATCTTTTGAATAGGCTTCACGTTTATAATTTAATGCCCATTTATTTATCAAGGCCTATTTTTGCGGATTTTTTAACACTAAATATTTATCTTCGACTTCTCTACAAATGTTTTCAATAGTAGCCAATGATTTTTTTTTCAAAATATTTTTAATCCTCTTGTTTTCTCTGATTGACAACTTGCATAACTTTAAAATCTATTTCTTTTAAATTCCTTCAACGATTTTCTGATATTTAAAACAAAAATAAAGCATAAAACTCTTATTACAGCCAACCCTTCTATAGCGATCCCTGATATAAAGCAGCGTATATGGCAGTCTCTCCTATAGTGCTACTATTAAAAAAACCTAACCCTAATTTGTTTTGTATAGTTGCCTAGTTTTCTATAGCGTTATCCTTTTCTCGGCGCTATAGAAGGGTTTACTGTATATCAAATATGTTAAATTTTGGTGAAGTTAAATTTTTTTGAGATGTCGGGTATTATAATCAATTATTGTTTGAAGTCAAATAAAAAAAAACTATTCTAAATATTGAATGCGAAGTTTTATTATAGAATGTTTTTTACGCATATTAAACGATTAGATTTTAATCAAAATCACATGATAAAACACGTGCGACAGTTTTGCGAGAGTTTTGTACAAAACGTTTGTTTCTTTTAAATAAAACACGTGAAAAACTTTACGAACGGAATTTATTTTCTTAAAACTTCGGACAAAAGTGACATTATGGCCCTTATATTATCGAATCAAAAATAATAATTGTTATATTTATATAAAACCAGTGGCGGCTCGTTGGTAACATATTTGGGGGTGCTGCCGAATATTGAACAAGTATATTTCGCTAATATTTTATTTAAAATATAAAAAAATAGGTGAGGTAAAAATACTATTAATAATTGTAACAATAATAAAACTACAAGCGGCATGTGACTCAAAGAAGCTGCGAGTCAATATGACTGAACGCAGCGCGAGACCCCCCTCCCCGCACTCCGTTATCGCCCCGCATCCATCCAATACACGACGCTGGCAGCGCTGACAACCAGGCTCTTTTACTACACAGCAGCGTTAGCAGCTAGACTAATAATAATAAATTATATTTATATTTAACTTATAAAAATATATGTTTCCTGTATTTCCTATATATCCCTATGTGGACAAGCCGCCCCTGTATTTAACACCATTTTTTGAGCGCCATATTTGGACCATATGATTAATTAGAAAAAAGCGAACCTCCGATATTGCGCATTGTTAGTGTGACTGATAACAGCGCAACAAAAGTAGCCCATCATTAATTATCAATATTTTTCCAATAGAATAATCACTATAAAAGGATAGTTTTCGGACAAAACTAAGCAAAAATACATCGCCATTGTGTCCCTCTCGCACAAAAGATATTAGATAAAAATTAATCGGACAAAACGATGAATAATGCGATACAATACGGATCGGCCATATATGGCGTTACATAACACACCTTGATAGTCTAAGTACGTATTATTCTAAATTTTTATTCTAGACCACGTAGGGTAAGAAAAAAAATATTTGAAGATGCACCCCATTCATCGTGGATATACAATTCATCCATGTCCATCGATACGTTGCATTTAGGGTCCAAAAATTGTCATAGATTACATCACACCTTCAAAATTTATAAAGGATCGCTCTTTGAATGCGACACATTAAATGCCTTAATCCTCTCTGGCAAAACCTCAAATTGCCCAGGACCAGATCTATTCAAAAATGGATTAGGCCAATGGGACATCGCCGGTGGTCCAATTTACAAAAAAAAATATTCAAATTATTTATTTTACACATATGTAATTTTTTTTATAAAATAATCATTTCCGTGTGCGAAATTAATTCGACACTCTGGCAAAAATTCACGAAGCCCACGAACAATACTCCTTTATGTCTACTTCTAAAAAATGGGACTCTCTGTATGCTCAGGTGCAAAAACTGGCCCTAGATTAGCACACACACGTTCGCTGTGTGCAGAACCTTTTTCTATACACATATCAAAACCGATGCAATATTATAAAAAAATGGTTTAGCGTTTTAAACGGTCGAACGAGTTTCTTTCGATTCGTATCGGGAATCAGGAAAAAATTCCCTTTGGAAATTAAATCATCCGTACGAATTATATCCGCCGTGTTATTGGTCCTTTGTTGCGGCATTCGCACTTGGTAATTTTGCACAAACGCTGATGATTTTATTAAGAAAAAAAATCGGCAAAGTATTGTGATAGTTAAAAAAACATCCTAAATTAATATTGGGTCCATAAAATACGCATAAAAGACACAGTAATAGAATATCTGGTATTTTTTTCTGTTATTCATAATAATTTTAATTTAAATTATGATTATAATCTTGCATTTTCTTATCAAAGCAGGTTTGATTCGTGTAAAAATTAGTTTTATTCCGTTTCAGATATCAAAACTTATTTAAATATATAGATTGGATGTAAGTTATGTCAAATTTAGAGATTCTCGTTACCCGCCTTTACTCAAATATTTCAGACATCTCAGATTCTTTCAATTATTCTGATAATACAATTTTAAAGTACATTAGTCGTTTCTTTTGATATGTTAGATACTTTCCACAAAAAATAATCATAAAAATGATCAAAATCTAAGCAAATAATTCCTAATCATTATTAACATACATTTTAAATTAAACATAGTTTTAAGCCAAAAAATATGCTTTCGATTTTTTTTATTAACTCATTCGTCATGGCGGCATGAAACAACCGAGTCGTCCGAAGGGGGTATCTCAGATACCCTAAGCATAATACCCTAAGTCAGGATAATTATTTTATTTTTAAAATGAATTATTCTAAGAATAAAAATAGTTATTCAAGAAATGCTTCTTAATTTGGTCCATATTTTAGATATTCAATATGACGCGTAAATGACAATGTTTTCGGCGATATCTCGCCGAAGACTGAGCTCTCACAGCACGTGTCCTACCACCGGATGCGAGCGAGAAAAAACACCGCGAGCGTGGCAACAGTAGCGAATATTGTTATTTTTTTTCGCAATTTTAGACAAACACAAAAAGTTTGTGACATACTGCTTGTGACATACTTGGACTATGGGATATAAAAAGAGTAAAATCAAAATCTTGGGGTAGCCAATATACCCCATCGTGACGGCTAAGTTAAAAGTATCTTATAAAAAAATCAACACACTGTGAATAATTAGGGATATTGTGAAAATATTAATTTTGAAAGCAGGTTATTTGTACCAAATCCCAAGAATCAAAAACCAACAATCTGGGATAATATTTTTTTAAATAAGTCAATTTAAGTTTATATCTTTTAAGTTTATTCATATGTACGTTTTTTTGAGAGAAATATTGAAATTAGTCTAGTGAAGAATTATAATAAGGTCTCAATAAAGTCCACAGAGGAAAAATAAAGGGAATAAAGCTATTGGCAACAAAATCAGGTAGCTAAAAGTATCTAGTAATAGTTTCTATGCACTACGAATTTATGATTTTAGAATCAGTTGAAAAAATATTAATATACGATTGATATTAAATTATTTAATTCTATATTTTTTTATAAATCCCATATTTTTTCTGCCATATTCGATGCCTCATCTGTCGAAACGATACGTGTCACCCAAAATGTCATGGCACGTTACCTCTGACACGCGTGTCATCGGTTAGCCATCACTGCATTAGTGTATCAGATTTGAATGATGAATATTTTTCGTGCAAATGATTATTAATTTTTATATTTAATAATTAATTAATGTTTATCCAATTTATTAATTCTACAACTAATCGATTTGTTAACTAGCTAGAATTGCGATTTTGGTCAACATTTCTCTTTTAAATAACAAAATTATATATTCCAAATTATGGAGAATAGTATTGTACATACGAAACACCTTTCTGCTTATATTATCTTATCAAAAACGGACGTGCGGACTGTTTGAAGTGGAACACATACTGTTCACGTTATAATACCTGATATCATCAGGTTTTGTACCCGGAATGGACTCGGACGATAAGGAAAAAATGTAAAAAAAAATAAACTACACCTATATTTTATTGTAAATTCAATATAATCCAATTATTTAATTTTTTATTAGTCGGACATTAACACATACTCAGAGATAAGTGGACACTTAATCTACACAGGATATTTGCTTGTTTGGCCAACGCATAAATATTCACCTAAATTTGTGTGACTTCAATGCATGTTGACTTAAATGTCAACCAGCGGTCTTGTTCTTTATCAAAAAAAAGAGAAAATAAAACGCATGTTGATAATAAAACAAATGTGGACAAAATTCAGACGATAAGACATACGGGAATAAATACAAAATATATAAATTTGACCATTATACGTGACATATATAAAAACGTTTTTTTTTCTATTCGATGGGGTCCAGAAATTCTATGCGTTTTTTAAAAGAAACACCCCTCATACGTGTGAGATGTAAAAAATGGCACCGGTAATGATACAGTTATGCTAATACATTTTTTTATGCATTGCAGAATCTATGAGAACGGATATCCTCGTGAGAAAATTGTATAAAAATTATTGCGGATAAAAAATGCGTGACGATATGTATTTTTTTTTCTATTGCAAATTTTATGCAATTATCATAGTTTTTTTATATATTATTTTAATTAAAAAAATATATGCTTCAGTTTCGGATGCGTAATATCATCGAGTAGCATCAAGATGCGGTTAGAATAATTTAAAATGATTAATTAAAATAAATCATGGAGCAATACGCTGCTATAAAATATCATCATATTATTTTATATTTATTTTTTAATGTATTCAAAAATTTAAGAAATGAAAATTTGAAGACATTAGCAGTTTGTTTATAACATTTTTTTTACACAATCGAATGACCATTTTTTATGTCATCTTCTACAATACACTTTTTCGATCATAGGGGAGTGAATCAATGAAAAAAAAATACACATTCCGTGCTTCCTTCCCCACAATGTCTATGATTTACTTCCGTTTCCAGACATGCTAGTCCAGGTAGACGTAATTGCATACGAGGGCCATAGAATTTGTACGGGCGCCCATTGAATTGATAATGCCGGATTCATCCCCCGGGATCTATCTCGGCTGCACTTCTGCGCATACGCTTTTTTATTATGGGGATTTTTTACCATGACAATGGGCAAAATTTTTTAATTTGAAATGCACACTAGTGTGACTCTATTTTTTATATTTTCTCACGCAGGGTACGCATCCCGAAGGATTGTCTGTTTTTTATTTATCTATTGTGATTGTATGCCATCTGACCGAAGATTTGCAGTTGTCCGATGCTATGGGAAATTTATTTTTATGGGTGTCCAGGCAGAGTGCACCTGAAAATCAATTGAAAACGATTTTTTTTAAATATATTCAAACGAATAAATAGAGATTCAAATGTATAATATATTCAAATGAAGAGATTTTATATTATAATCAATAAATTATAGCCGAAAACTGAAAAATATACTCATAATATAATTTTTTATAGAAAATTCCGCTGGTCGCGTCATATAATTTCGCGAGTTCACGCATTTTTTTCCCTTTTAATTTGTCAAAAATATATTTTTGACATAAGAGTTAGATATTAAATTAAAACAATTGGATCTAAATTTTATGTAAATAAGATTACTGTAAAATTTATTATAAAAAAATACGGATTCATGAAAAATCGCTTAAATAAAGCACGCGAAATTCAATGTCGTTGACTGTCATAACGGTTATGTACAAGTAATTTATTATTATTATATTTACTTTTTCCTAATCAATAAATACATAATAATATTACGAATATATATTTATATTATTATTACATAATTAATTTATATGAATAAATTGTGACGTATTTTTTCACCATGATTTTATTTTTATACACATTTAAATAAATAATCTACGCACTTTTTTCACGGTTTTTAAATAACACGGCTCAGAAAATTCAGATTTTTAGTTTTTAATTGATTGTTTTCTATATAGAGAAAAATAATAACCTATAATATTTTTTTAACCTAGACCTAACCTAGCCCAAAATTTTTTTAGCAAAAAAATTAAACCACGTTTTTTTATTTATCTATAAAAAAATGTCTTGTATTGAATATGACATCAGATTAAAACCTATAGATGTTTCTTATTCATTTTATCAAAGAAAATCCTGTTTTATATATTCGTAAAATATAATCAAATGAGTAGAACGTAGATTCCACCAAAAATGGTCATATTGGAAATGGTTAATGTATATAATTATTTTAATATCTTAAATTTTAGTTGTATGTATAATATTAAATAAGTCAAAAAAAGTTAAGTCTTATTGCATTTTTCTATTGATTACTTGATACTGGTGTTTAAAAATATAAATAAGGATATTAAAATCAATAAATTAATTCTTTGGCAAAGAATATTTTTTGGTACATTAATAAATTATTGTTTTAAAAATAAATAAAATAGAAATAGCATAGATCAAGTAAGAAGTCATTAATTGTTTTTTAACACGATAATATCTGAAATGCATTTACTGTGAAAAACCAAAGATTTTTTTAAATTTTTATCTCAAAAAATAATAAAATTTTGCTGGATTTAGTTATATTTTATCTCTGACCAAAATTATTTAATTTAAAAACATTGATTTTTTTAACGAAAGTAGGGAAAATAATTTAAGTATGATTATTAAACGTATATTATTAATAAAATTTAAGATATCGCTCAGCAATTATTATGTAAAGTTTGAATGCAAATAACCGTTATTTGAGTATTTAAATGTCATAATATTATTATTTTTATAATAAAACTTATTTAAACAATGTTAAACTCATTTTTAATGAAGATGACAACACTTAGTTGCCTATTTGATCATTATTTCTCGTTGATATTATTTATTATTTTACTATTTAATTCATTCAAAATGAAGTATATTTCATTTAAATGAAATAATTAGGTTAGTAATGAATAATTTCATTGTAATTGAGATTTTGGCATTAAATTTCCGTATTAATCACTCGTATGACACGAGCATGCGTACGGTACTGGGTCCCATACACGTTGGCGATACTCCATGTGAAAATATTAATTACACCAAAAAGCTCACAATGGCCGTTTACTACGGGCAATAAATTAATCCATTGTTATATCAAAACTGAATTTGGTCCAAAACAAAAATGCTGATTAATGCACGTTAGTTAAATAAATAACGGATAAATGATCCCTGTCTACACCGTGTCATTGTTTGTGTTTGCATATGAAAAAAAAAGCTTTTTTCGTATCGTGCGGCTGCAAAAAAAATGGTATGGCATTTTTTTACAATTACACCAAACACCCTGTATAAAAAAAAGACAATGGTAATTGTAATTTAATCTGCATAAGGGCACTGGAGTTTACCGCGCACTCGGGGGAGGCACGGTCAAAAATTAACCCCATTTCGGGACCCACATTTATTTTTTTTAAATGTGGGGTTAATTTTTTTTGTACGACACATTTCACAGAAATCTAATATGAATCAAATTAATGGTTTTGTATATTTTTTTTGCGGCGCCCAAAAACCATTTATCAAAAATCTAACGCGGTTTGACTAATTTGGTATATCCAACGAAATATTTCATTAGTGAATTATTATAAATTCAAATGTCTATTTTACAGTTATTTAAAAAATATTTATATTTAAAAAGAACGCCACATAAAAATTTGCATACACTTTCCATGAAAAATTGCGCAAAAAAGACTTGGAGCTCATACAAGATGTAGAGATATGATAAATTCATATCACCAATATCTTCATAACTTGCCTGAACATGATATAATAACTAATAACGACCAAAATGTAATCTACGTTCTACTCTCATTAATTGTATTTTACTAATATTTAAAAAAAGATTTTCATAAGTAAAATAAATAAGAAACATCTATAGGGTTTGTTATGATACCAGATCCAGAATAAAACATTTTTTTTATAAATACATAGATTAAAAACATGGTTATTAAACCATGTTTTTTGTGCTAAAAAATCATTTACCAGTTCAACTTTATTTATTATTATTACAAAAAACGGCTTTACAACTTAGAATATTTAAAATCTAACAAATTAATACAAAAATGTTGACTTTTTCCTTTTCCATTCGGAAAAACGGAGACATTTTATTTTGATTGACTACGAAGATCAATATAAAAAAAATATAATAATAAAAAAAATACAAGACTCTTTGTATATTGTATGATTAAACTCATTTAATTTTAAAAAGTTTCAAGATTTTTAGAAAAACATCTATATTATTCATATTTACACTCGATGGATATATTTTTATTATTTTTTCAGACATCTTTCATATCTTTCATATCGTCTCAACCATAGGTGTATTTTTTTTAAATTTTCGAAACCTTTTTGCTTATAAATCTTACCATTTTCTTAAAATATAATTATTTTGGAGAGTTATTTTTAAACGCTTCACATTTTACAACATTTAAATTAAATTTATTCAAGGTCTTTAACCATAACCACTCCATGGGCCAGACGTATTGGCCCAGAAGATTTTTTAGCAAAAAACCTGAACCATTCATTTTTTACTTAATCCGATTTAAGAAAAATAATAATTTAAATCGGATATCAGATCAAACCCTATAATGCCAATGAATATCCCTTTTAATAAATTGTAAAAAAATATACTGAGAGTAATTCAAAGATTCGACTAAAAGTGGAATAGGTTAATCAGTTAATGATTCTGTTTTTATCTTGTATTGATTAAACGGCCTTCAGTAATAACTTTTTTTTAATTATTTGTTTTCATGAATGGGAAGAATTCGTAGGAGAGTGTATCCGACGAATTCAGAAGCAGAATAAGGATTTATCATTAATTATAATAAAAAAAAAACAATATGTAAAATCGCCGAGTACATTAAGATAAGTGCATTTTTTTAACTGCCAATTAAAAATGAATGTTATCAATGTTAAGATACCGTCAGGGATATTTTTTGTATTTTACCGTTATTTTGAAAATAATTTGCAATTTATTAACATCCCGAAAAATGCAGATGTACCGTTGACGTTCGTGTATCCACATTATTTATACTGACAAACAATGGATATAGTTAAATAGCAAAAAAAATCATGCTGGGTCCCAATCGCCTGGGGTTGACTTTTCATTTCATCCAAAAAAGGGTTGCCATTATAAAAAAAGCCGTTTTGAATTCAGCCGTGGGGTAAGTAGCCGGTGGTGAGCCCGGCTTCCGCATATTAAAGCGGACATTAGACATTTGACCTTTTTATTTGTTGAACAAACATAAAAAAGAGTCAGCATACATAAAAAAGTACGATCATAAATAAAGGCATTCACAGTAATAAATTATTAAATTGAATCGTATACGACTGTGGGTATAGACAATGGGGTTGGTAAAAAAAATCCCTTTATCCATTGACAGATAGACAGAAAAAAAATGCTGTTGGTCTTTATGGTGATTATTCATTTCGGTTTGATCCATTATCGGGAGCGTATTTATTTAATGTTGTCATATAGGGTAGATAGTGGTCCAGGTGCTATTCAAATTCACGATAATTGGCAACGTCATAATTAATCATCAATATTTTAATTAAACTAAGGCAATACATTATCGTCTTATCGAAAATTTTCACACGCATCTTTAATATGTCCATCAATCTTTTACAGATAAAGATTTTTGTCCCGGGGGTCGGATCAATCCACGCGTATAGAAAAATAAATTAATACATTGTTGATTTTTTAAAAGAACTGCAAACTATCCCATGACCCTGGGATAGTTCGCGATCAAATAAAAAGCGAATAAAAAAGGGACACCTGAGGGTAATGCAATACGTGGGTACCGAGATTATTATTTTTTTCTCAGGCTTGCCCCTCGAGCGGCCAGCATAGAGAATAGTCAAGAGAGGGCGATGGCGATGTAAAAAAAACAGCATGCCTTCGTCATCCGCCAAAGAATGGACCTTGGGTTTTTTTACGAAGAGGAACTGGTTCTTTTTTTACAAACAAAGCGTCCCGGGCAAAGGAAGGGGATGGTCTGAAACACTACCCCGGGGGTGAAAACAAAAAAACGGCTGGCTACTACTTGTGAGTGCATCTGCAGGATCGGCAATCCTTGGGGTAAAAAAGCGTCGGACAAAGGAGACAAAAAGATTTTAAGTGGGCTACGTGTGTAATGCAAGCAAGCAGCTTCTGTGCTGTGGATTCTCTCGAATATGTTGCGCTGGGACCAAAAAAAGATAACAGGACTAACGGTAAATTGGCCGATTGTAGGTGGAGGATGCTTCAGATGAGCCGGATGCTACGCTTAGATCGTGAATGCAAACTTTATAACACAGTTCTGATAAGAACCGAATTTTAAATTAAATGTTTTAGTCTTAAAATTGAATTAAATATATTTTTAGATTTTTTTTAATACTATGCAAATTTATTATATATTATTCCTTTTTCATTCGAAAAATCAAGGATTTTTTTAACGATGATAATTTAATTTTTATCCAAAAGATCGTCCAAAGACTTTGTATATTTAATTATTGAAAAAAACTAACCTGATTAATATTTAGAAAAATAATAGTATTCATAGAAAATTTGATTGAATATTACTTGTTTATTTGGAATGTAAATAATCTTTTATATTTTATTTCACCCTACTGATATTTTATTTAAATGTTCAAAACCATTTTATTTATAAATCATAGTTTCTTGGAAAATCATCTTAGAGTCCTATGTTTTTTTTCATATATTCTCAATTGATTTTATTGCGAGTAAGTTATTATTACAATGAATTATATTAAATAATTAAATATTGTGACATATTTTTTTTGAGAAGATATCTTTCAATTAATATCATCTTGAAGTGTTGATATTGTTTTATTTCTATGTTTCTTTTTATATTAGCCCTCACTACTCGAAGGTTAGGACGAAATATTCGTTGGAAACAGTGGAAATAGTGAAGATATGGTCGATGGAGAAGATAATTGTCTCGAAAGTGTAACAGAGAGTAAATGTGACATTATCACTTTCCCAAAGAAGGGGTTAAATATTCAATGAGGGATGAATGATGGAGAATTTAGTATTTTTCTAAAACAATCGACCTTCAACACTTAATAATTTAACGCCGTCAAAATCTTCAGATTCATAAAACAAATATTAGATCATCTTTATGATGAAAAGTGATACTAATATAATATATCATTATATTAAACGTGTAATAAATACCTCGACTATAAACTCTTTTTAACTCGTCGTAACTGAAAGACGACATTTTTAAGTAAGCATTTATTTATTACGTTGCCTTAAATCAGGGCTTATGAAAATTTTCGTTATTTCAGGTAGTAGTAAGCAATGGACGTTTTAAAAGTAAACTTTTGACCATGGGTTCCCAAACTTTTTCGGCCAACCGTCCCCTTTGCAAGGCATAAATTTTTCAACGCCTCTCCCACCCTTCATTATAACAGTTTTCCGCGTTCAAGCCGTCCAAAACTATTATACAAGGATTTTTTTATTTAGACACTACATTATTTTAATATTTTCAGATTTATAAAAAGCTGACTACCTTTCATAAAAGAAAGAGCCGCATGAAGAGATAATTTTGATGTTTGATGGAAAGATGATAATTTAATTCATGTAAACTATATAGTCAAAAATCACAGTGTCAAAATTTTAATCTTTAGCTCAAAGCTGACAATCTCACCTGTTAGAAAAATAAATAATTTTTGACAGAAAACTGAAAATCTCGTCCAAGAAAAGTAAAACAAAAAGTCGCGTTATGATTTTTTTTTATATTTATTGGTTTTATTTATTTTTAAATTATAAATTTTACAATAATCATGTATATGTTTATCCAATTTTCCTCATAAGCCGTCATAAAGTCCATTCCTGATTTAAATCAATATATATTTATATGTATTGCAATGTTTCATCACTTTATGTAAAAACATAAAAAAAAAACAAAATTCAATCTCCTAATTTGTGCTCTATTTATTATTTTTTTATAAGAAGCCACCGCTCCCTAGATAGCCAAGATCACCCACCTTCCAAATTAATTTTAAAACACGAACGCCACCTTATAAAACTTCAGACTTTAGGAACCGATTCTTTAGACAAAAAAGATATATTGCATTAAAAGAAGATTTTCGATTATTTGCATAATTATATTACATAAATAATTTAAAATAATGAATATAAATCATTAAAAATATACGTTTTATTAAAATAAAGCAAAGGTTTTCAGTGAAATGTACTAAAAATCTATTTAGTCAACGATGGTCATACTAAAGATAAGACACCGTGTCCCAAAAAATATATTAAATCAAGTGATACATACAACATTATAAAAGATTATTATTTACTTTTACTTGCCAACGATGTATATTTTTTTTATGGATTTGTGGAAAAACAGGAAGAGTGATAAAGGTTATAAATGTAATAAAAAATACAAAACTTGTAATAAACCATTAGCAAGACAATAAAATAAAATTATATTGATCCATATTCCATCTTCTGGGATTGCAAATATTAATCAAAAAAATCAACAAGAATACATTTTTTTTGAATTTATAATATTATTTAATTCCTTTCACAAATTTAGCATTCATTATTACGATTATTTTTTTACTATTTGACAATGGATTTTTATTTTCATAGCCAATGTCATAAAGAATAACCAGAGTTTAAAGATTTTTTCAGAAGGTTGACCTCTCTGACTACTAACTTAGCCAGAAGCCACCACACAAATACCTAAA
The DNA here is from genome assembly GCA_022495035.1 of Philopotamus ludificatus. Classification (NCBI taxonomy): domain Eukaryota; kingdom Metazoa; phylum Arthropoda; class Insecta; order Trichoptera; family Philopotamidae; genus Philopotamus; species Philopotamus ludificatus. The sequence continues at coordinate 1,268 of JAGXCT010036308.1, read as the reverse complement.
ATATGTATGCTTAAATTTTTAAATCAATAGCAAAATTATGAACTTAAGCCTAATATTTTCTGAAATCGTTTCTGCAATTACATTTATTGTAATATATATTTATAATTTCTGTTACATCATTCGTATTGACGGAATTAAACTACGCCTAATAAAACATAAGATTTAACACACTATTGATTATTGAAGTGATTTTTATATGGTGCCCTTAAAAAATTGCACAGCATATGTTTTTTGCTTTAAAAAATAAATAGTACAATGGAGTATTATTAACAATGAAATGGGGGATATAAAACGTTATTTATGTGCAAATTTTTATTAATATCAGACGAATCTTTTACAAGTTATGATCTTCGGGTACAAAAATGCATAGATTAAAACAACCGTGTTTGAAAAATGCTGTCATATTTTGTTCAGAATATTCGAAGCGTCAAAAAAATTAAACAAAACACATTTTTTTTCATCAAATCTGATGGAATCGATCCGTTCCGCAGTATCCCACCGAGATTTGGGTCGATTCAAAGAATTTCGTTATCCGCAAACCTCGGACATGGGTACCACCCTGCATTCGGCAGGGCCCATAACTGTACATCCATCCAACAGGTGCTGTGTGAAACCGAATCCTCAACATATGGCCATCCGACCCAACTCTTGCGAAAACACACGAATCACCCACATCAAGTGAACGTAGATCCCCCATGCAATCGATGGTGAATTATGACGGATTGTTCCGTCGTTGCTAAACTTAGCGACTAGCATATTCAATTGCCCAACGCTTTTCCGTGGCGCGGTACGAAAATTGCGAAAATTTTCACAAAGAGATCGATGTCGCGATTCGTGGCCCGAACAAAAAATGGACGCAAACAAAGGGGGCCCGCATGGCCGCAGTTTGCCTACTTTGTCCGCTCATTGCCTTATCTTATCGGGCCTGGGTAGAGCCCTGTAAAAAAGGTAAACAGTCAGCCTCTGTGGCCTGGACAAGAGGTCGCTTTGTATGCCGTGCAGAGCAGACTGATACGAAGCATCAGCCGTAAAACGGACGAAAAGCACTAAACAAGAAAATATCAAATTCTTTTAAATAACTCGCGCAGAAAATGGTATAATAAATGATCTAAGTTTAGAATTTAAAACTAAACTTGTCTAAAATATTAATACTACAAAACATTAAGCTTTCATGACTCTCATAGATCGAAATCTAGACAACAAAAGCTGATTTGATAGAATATAAAATAATATGATATATTCTTATAGGCATAGGGATTATTTTTAAT
>JAGXCT010036307.1:99037-120679 GCA_022495035.1 Philopotamus ludificatus | reverse complement strand
TTGGTATCAGATTTTACCCTCTCGACTGTGTCCAGGCAAGTAGGAGGGGGTTTGTGTCGGTATTCGTTTGTAATCTTCTATAACTCTTGAAATAATTATGACGAAACCAGTCATTAAAAATGACTTGAGTCATTTATGTTCTTCGGTTAGATTTTTAAATGATAGTTAGTTAGAAATTCTTTTAATGTCTTAAAAACACTCTTTAATCTCCAGCCGCATTTATTTCGAGTAAAAGTGTTAGCATATATTTAGAGACCTTAAAACCTGGAAAAGATTTTTCTTGTTGAGATACGAATGATAGATCTAGGATTTTTTCTAATATAAACCAGTTTCATTGTAGATTAATATAATATTTTATGTAAAACAATGCAGAGGACCAATCTTCCATTATTCAGTAAGTCGAGTTGTTACTGAATACGGTAAAAATCATTTTGGGGTCTAAAAATGATTTAAAGTATTTTTATATTCGTTTAATTATAAAATGTAAGTTCTTATCTAAAAATACAGCATCGCTCGAAGCATTAATGCTGTATTTTACTAATATTACTACGCGGCAGATCAAATTGGTTTTGTGAAATTTTGTTCTGATAATTTTAACCTCACGAGTAGAATGAAGAGTCAGAATCAAGGATGGATTAATGTCGAACCGAGAGTCACCGTCGAGTCAGATTCATCTCAAAGTGTTCATAAATTATCGTTGATGTTTGGTATTAGTAGGCAAATAATATTAACTCACCTCTCGGAAATTGACAAAGTAAAATGGTTGGATAAGTGAATTCCATTTGAACTTAATAAAAGCAGAGACAACAATGTTGGGAAACTTTCTCGTCACAAAAAAGTTGATATTTGAATTGAATTGTAATATTTGAAAGCAAACAGATTCAATACGATAACCGCAGATGTTCAGCACAGTGGTTTTACAAGGACAATATGTCAAAGCACAGCCCAAAGCCTAATATTCATCAAAAGAATCTATTTATGATTTCGTAGAAGCTGATTTATTTATCCTACATACTGCAACCAACTGGAACAAATTATCCAAAAACTTGCAGAAAAGCAGTCTAGATTCGTCAATTGATCAATTTATATTCTCTGAATACAAATTTCATTTTAAAACGATGATGATTAAGCCTATTTTTTTAAAATAATTATTCCCAGATAATTACCATTTTGGGGGTCCATAAATTATTAAAATAACATCAAAAGATATTTTAACGAGTTGGTAACACTTGCATAGATTAATTCTATATACAGCGCAATAATTCAAATTAAATTTTGTCGATCGTATTTCAATGTGACCTTGCCACTTTTCCAATAATAATTATCGATACAATTTCCACTTGCATATTAATTTACGATTTCGCTTACATGGCATTATGATATAATAATGCGTGACGTGATGATGGATACGCTGATATTTTGTGATAATAAGAAATCAATTATTTTGATTAAAAATCACGATGATTGATGTTGATCGGACGGATCGGTATCGATGCCGGGATTTTAATTACGATCGTTGCAAATATGCACGGTTGCCAATCGGCCGACGTCGTATCGCTACTAATCGAACGACCCTCGAACTCTGTTGTGTGCACAGGGACATATTTTCCATTACCCCCGCCGGTGGTTGAGTGAGTGGATCGAAAGCATTTTCCGGGCGTACGCATTTATTGAAATTTCCCCCGTCTATCTGACCTAAGACAAATAGTTATTTGATAGGACCCATCCAATCCTCTTCATATATGACATGGAGGTTTGTCGATTTTTTTTATCCAGGAATAACGCAAAGCATTTTATCAATCGAATAGCATGATATTAAATTTTAACCCTTGTCAATAATAATTGAAAGGTTTCTATGACGGTATTCGATGGATGTGGTTAATTAACAATTACCTGTTGAAATTTGATAAATATGTATCATCATTGTAGTAAATTAGTGTGTATATTTTCATGGTGTTATCAATTATTATGACGGATCTGTTATTTGAAACATTTTATTTCTGTTATCCTTGAAACTTATTTAATCAAAATAATTGCTGTATGATTATCAATTTATCAAGTTGTATTATATAACTACTGATTAATCAGTGGATTATTGTGGCAGTTTCATTGGGATTCTCTTCGAATTATGATGGATCTATTAATAGTATGGGAAAATAAATTTTAACGATTATCGATTTTATCAATTAAAAAAATTTGGAAAATAATGTGCTTCCTTCATTATCGATGTCTGAACAGCGTGACTATGATGAGCGATAGCATCCGTCTTCAATTCATTTTATCTATTTTTCTGTTCTTTGGTCCGATGAACCAAGTCATGTTATAGAGCAGGGATAAGCAACCTTTTGTTACAACGGGCTAGCTACAAATTTAAAAATTGTTATACAAAAACATACACTGAATGATGAATTCAAATGCATCTTTATCATCAAAATAAACCTAGTATAAAGCAATACAGAAATAAAACACTCAATAACCGATCCGTCAAAGCGGCTTGAAACCATCCGCGTAATCCGAAGGGGGTCTATTTATAATGAAAAAAAGACCCCAATTAATTCAAGTCAAGTGATTGTTGATATTTGTTTTTAAAATGGATTATTCGTAGAATAAAAATAGTTGTTCTGGATATGGTTCAAAATTTGGTCGATTTTTTAAATGTTTTTTACTAATATATATGACGCGTAAATGACGCGCACACCCGACGATGTTCCGCCGCAAGACTGAGGACATGCCGCTGGTAGACCGACCGCCAAATTCTCGCAGCACGTGTCACTAGTATACGTTTCAATCGCACTTGGCACATAATACCGGATGCGAGCGAGAAAAAACATCGCGTCTGTGTCTACAGAAGCGAATATTGTTTTTTCGCAATTGCAGACAATAAATGACTATTGATTTTGTATTGAAAAGTGGTCAATTTGATTTGCAAACGGGTGTATTTGATAGTTTTCTTTATGTGTGTTAACTGTATATGAACATATGTGTTCTACAACTCTTAGTTTCCGTGGATCTCCTATTTTATTTTTTGCCCATATTGAGATGAAAAGATTCTGCAGATTCTTTCTTCGTAATAATAATTTCAATAATTAAATAGAATTACAGAATAACCACTAGCTTTGCTCTCGTTTAATGATGGTTGTGTTCCTTTTGCAATCTAGTCAGTGATTAAACTTGAGTGAGATGATGACTTAACCATTTTTTTGTGGAGTTCACGATATGCAAATATACATTTTTTAGACTCACGTTGAAATTTAAAATTATTTATTTAAATAGCTTCCTTGGCTTCTTCTGTCCACCTCCTAAGCAGCAGCGGAGGCTCGTCAGTCACAACCACTTTCTCAACATGAAAGGTCTCTTAGAATCTGAATTATTAACAAGAATATGTTTTTATAGTTTATTGCAATGAAGATGAAATGTGTTAGAGTTGGGATTTTCTAGGATTATACTTGTAATGAAAGGTACAGAGGTTTCTTTTACTTCACTATCGTGTTCTAGTTCTAGAAGGTAAACCATCAGTAATATCATCGATATTTAAGGCTATATCCTCAAGTAATTTATTCACATCTCATTGAGAAAAGGCAGTGGCGGCTCATGGTTAAAATATTTTGGATATAGTATATTTCGCTCATATTTTAGTTAAATATAAAAATATAAGATGAGGTAAAAGTACTAAATAATATTAATAATAATAAAATGAGTGACAAACGACAAGTGACTCATAGAAGCTGTGAGTCATTATGACTGCACCGAGTTGCAGCGCGACATTGAGCTTAGCCGCGAACCCCCCCCTCCCCGCACTCCACTACTCCCCCGCATCCGTCCAATACCTGACTCTGGTAGCGCTCTAGCATTATATCACGCAGAGTAACACTGCCCGCACAGGCACCGACCAGATTAATAAATATAAATTATATTTATATGTTCATATAATTTATTTATTCATCAACCATACATTTTTAACTACAAATATTCAACATATCTACATTATAAATAATTAAAATCTATATTGTTACAACAGTATTATAAATAACAACAAAATATGGCTGAGGTTTTCCTGGAGGGCCCGCCCTACGGTAATTTAAATGTAGATTACCTCTGACGAGCCACGACAACCATCGGATCTAAATACTTTTGAGTCATATGACCTACACCTAAAGGCAAGGGTAATATGTTAAGGAGGAGAATTTCCCCATTCCTGGCCGGCGTAAGTCACAAAAGCCCTATAAGCAGGGATGAAGGAGACAAGGTCCTGGTGATAGACGGGGCCAGGGGACCACCTCACTACATTGAGCATAGTCTCTCTTTCATAAGAAAATTCCGGACATTCCCAAAGAATGTGTTTCGATGATTGTTCATTGGAGTCACAAAACTCGCAAGCCGGGTCATCCTTGAGGCCCAGACGATTGACGTTAAAGGAGACATGTCCCGTGATAAACTGGGACACGTAATGGTCAGGAATAAACCAATGCAGCTTAACTCGAGCTAGTACATTGGGGAAGAATCTGAAACCAGTTCTGTCCGTACTCTCAGCAAACCAACGGGATTGCCATATCTTTAACAAGATATTTTGGCGTCTTTGTTCCAAAGCTTCGACGTTCGTCAGGAGAATGTCCTGGTCGCCAAGACGTGCTCAATAGCCACGAGGGATCAAAAATATATGTTCGTATACGTAATACATAATCAATAGACACATATATATTAATATATAAAAGTATATATTTTTCCTCAATTTGCTGGGGGGCTGAATTCTTCATCAATATCTCGACGTTTTTTTATGTTATTCTTCATAATTTGGTAAATATTTTGGATTTCTTAACTAATCAATATGACGCATAAATGACATGCGTATTCGGCGATGTCTCGCCGCAGACATAGTTCTCGCGACACGTGTCACTAGTATCCATCACTCTCACTTGGCACATCGTACCAGATGCGAGCGAAATAAAAACATCGCGCCCGTGGCAACAGAAGCTAATATTGTGATTTTTATTATTTTTTCGCAATTGCGGACAACAAAGGTCAATGATTATTTATAATATTTATTCTTTTAGACAAAAACAAAAAGTTTAGACGTAATATAGCAAACACTTAAAGAAGCGAGATCCCTCTAGAAATAAAATCGCCAATGTCTTTCTCCAAACAAACCAATTTTTCTGCAATCTCCAGATTATATATTTTTAATTCATTATTTTTTTTCAGTTCGTCGCGTTTTTTTAAATATCAATCTACCGTGTTAATTGAGTTATGAGTATATTACACACAATCTGATAAGAATTGTGAATATTAATGTCAATGGAACACTGAGAAAATTACAATAGAGCCGAACGTCGCGCTAAATCCATTGTTTCAGCAATTGCATTGAAGCTGAACAAATCCGTTCATGCGGCGCCGGTTCGCTTTCGTATTATTTTTGGACTAAATCCCAACAGTCGAAAATCGAGCGTACTATGAATCTGTCAACAGTGCTCGGAACAAGTTAACGAGTTTATTAGACAGACACTCTGTAAACAAGCAAGTTGCCAGTAACCAAACTCTTAATTAAGCTCTCTGCGGTTTGTAACTATACGAGTGCGATGGTATTTGCGAGACGTGTGCTATGGCGTCATTATTTTTTTATTCGCAAATAATCGTGTTCGTCTAAATTTGGACGTCGGCATTGTGTGAGTTTGTGCCCACACTTTCGGCTCACGTTTTATCGTCGAGATTTTGATTTACACGAGTTGAAAACCGATCGATCCAATAATCCGGCGTCGTATAACGAAATCGTTATGGCACCGTTAAAACGAAAGCTCTTCAGACAACACTCGCGGAGGGGGGTGGGAGTTGTTCAAACAGCATTTGGGTAATGAGAGTGATGCGGGAACCTATCCGTATTGTGTTTCAACTTGGAGCGATTTTATTTGAACCGAAGGCGGTCCGACCCTCCGAACAATGTGTGAAAAGCTCTGTTTGCTCCGAAAGCTATTTTTATAGATTCGGAAGGATGTTGGTTGAGAGATGCGGGGCCGCTAACACGGCCAGGTGGTATTTTTTGGTGTCGGCGCGAAATTAATCTAGGCCTCCGGGGTTCGAGAAATTTTAATAATAAATTTTCATTCATGAACATCGCATTTTCAATATCGCGAAAATATATATTGAAAATATATTCGCGCAATTAACGCAGCGGGATTAAATTGAATGCCGCCAGTCGAATTATCTAGAAATATTTAATAATTTAATACGGGGTATTAGCAAATTGATCTTATTTTCAGGGTTTCGGATAACATTATAATATATTACTTAAAAATAGAACGTAATCTCTCGTGAGATGACCTCAAAATAATTGATTTTTAATTATAGTACATTGCGTACTAGTTTACTTGTATCTGATTTAAGCTATAAATACATCGTATAATTTATCCAATAATTGTTTATGACTGATGTTATTGTTAATAAATCCCTATTAAAACGTTGATAAAATTCCCAGATAAGATCAACAACAAAGATTGATGCATTTTTTACGTATGTATATGTGAAAAATGTCCTATTTTCTTATTGCGCAGTTTTTAAATATGCACGAATTTTCTTTAATTCTAACAAAGAAATCTATATTTTAAATGAGTGATTTTCGCGTGAAAATATAACTACGCATGCGTTTATTATCAAATAATAACACTGAAAACATGTTTTATATTGGGAAATTACAAATTTTCTATTTTTATATTTCCGATTTTTACACTTGTACTTAAATTGCCGAAATTGCAGAGATTTTAAGCAGGCCCTTTTTTCTCATTAATCGTTTAATTAGATTTCTGATTTTCTTCCTTTCATTTTCCACGACAAGATCAGTCTGAGTGTTCATTATTAACGGATCACCCAATTATTATTATTTTAAATCTAGTATTATTATTATATTTGGGATATGAAATGCATCGGATGGGAAGATTTTTCAGGGGTTTAAATTTGTTTTTGTAATCTTCTTTGCAGTCTGATATTTTTTTTCAATGGGAGATTATTAAATATATATTTCGGATTATAATATTAATAAAATTAAAGAAGTGTTTGTAAAATTAATGATTGTTTCATCCGATCAGGTGGGGGAACTAGATTTAACCCATCCGTCACGGCGGCTCAAAAACAGCTGCATCGTCCGAAGGGGGTCTCTCAGAGATCCCAAGCATTGGGGTCTCTAGGCTAAAATAGATAATTTTCAATCAATTCATGGTATGCTTCATAATTTGGTCAATATTTTGGATTTTTTGAATCACGAATAAGTCACGTAAATGTGAACGGTCTCGGCGATGTCTTGACACAGGCTGAGCAGCACGTGTCACTCGCACTTGGCACATCGCACCGAATGCGAGCGAGAAAAAACATCGCACGCGTGGCAACAGCAGCTATTTATTATTTATAATATTTATTCTCAGAAGTTTATGACGTGTAGGATTTTTATTAAAAGAGTTTTTCGAGAAAAATAAAAAAAACTTTTTAATATCAAGAATTTGCTTTTTTCATTTAAAATGGATATAGAATAAGACCCTGAGATATTTCGCTCCGTTGCTTAGATAGATGGACTGGATAGATGCATTGTCTATTTTAATTTCTAATTTTTCATGAAACATTTGATTAAAGCGGGATTCTGTGATAAAAATATCTTTGTATTTTTCTAGATTTATTTGAATGAATCATTTTAATTCATTTCAGAAGATTATTTAGCTTTATTATGTACCTGAAGAACTAGATATTTTATATAATGAAGAGAATGATAATTTTTGCTATCTGAAACAATGTTTTTAATAATTATATTTTTTATGTTCCCAGGTTTTTTTCAATATATTCTTCCCAACGCTATTTTCAGTGTATTTGTTCAAATAAGTCATCCAAATTGTTAATGTAATCATCATCACTATTATGACTTTCAAAATCGTAGATTTTATTGGTATTGTTAGCGCAAGTCATTTCGCTTGGCTATAAAAGTAAAAATAAAACTATCCACTAAAATACACAATAATCGTAAAACGGATAAAATCTAAAAATATACGTTCTATAAAAAAATTAATTACTGAATAAATACATAGATATTTTAGAAGATTCTACGCACCATTTTTTCACATTCGAGACGAAAAATTAATGGTCATATAATAAGACAGTTATATCTATAACATTTACTTGATTCTTACGATTAAAAATTACTTGAGTTGCTATTTAAACTACATAAAAACTGCCTATGAAAAAATGGCCAGGCATATTTGAGCAAGGAAGTTAGTGGGAACAAATTCTATACCTATTACGTTTAGACATAGGAGTTTTAATACCATAGCAATTTATTATATCGGATAATAATAAAATTACCGTAAAACCATTATTATCTCATTACTGAATTAATTGTGATGACAATTTTAATTCAAACAAAATGAGACTCATTTTCCGATCGCACAATCTAGACTTTATTGAATTCTGAAGCTTTAATTAAATAATCTATATATATAAAGTAAATTAAATCAACGCATTGTTTTTTCATTTCATTACGCATCGATGCGGTCCAATTTTTTTTTCATTTCTTATTCTCGTATTAATTTAAATGACGTTTGATATTTATAACACAATATAATATTCTTTTATCCAGAGATCGTTAACCTTTGCATAATCAACGCCTACTATTTTGATAAATTTTCTTATTATTCAACGAATAGCTCAATTTAATGCAAATTCTTGCCCTTTTCGCTTAATTTAAAATTTAATATGAGATGAAAAATGTATTATGCGAGTATTCGAAATATAAAAAGAAATTAAATATGTAAAAAACATATTACCTACAATGACGGTCGGTAACAAAAAACAGCATCAACCTGTTGTTGCGAGAATAAAAATAGATTGACGATTACTGCTCAACCAATAATAGATTGGGCTTTTTTGCATTTTTTGTTGATTTTTCTTATATAGGAAAAAAATGCTGATTTAAACTTAAATACATTTTCATTCGAGTATTTTTCAATGTCATATTTCAAACAATGTTTATTCGCTTTTATTTACTATCTTCATATAGTTTATACTGTATTCAAAATTCAGTTTATTTAATTTGCCGATTCGCTTTAGATGTAACTGTACTGTAAGTATAACATCTTACTACCGCTATATTTGGTAATAATATATTTAAATTTTATTATTTTTTTAAATACGCATTAAACTGCATATTCATGACGTCTAATTCCGTGTAAAATTCCTGGATATTTTTTCGCACCCACGTTGATTTTTCTAAAATTGTAAATTTACCAAGAACAGGTACGCCTAAAATAAACAATTAAATTCTATGCCAATGATAGAATTTAATTTCATCTGACATCCGTTTACATAGTACACAACGAGTCCGTATTATTAATAGCCGGCGGCCAGAAGAATAATGCAAATTGTACAAAAGAAAATATTTCCGGAGAAATAAGAAAAATTAATTAACCGGAGAGTAAAACGCCGCCGAAACGGGTGAAATTTTATCAAATAATACAGAATCCTGTTAACTTGTCGAACGGACCGCGGTTCATTGCACACCGATGTATTATATAGAGATTTTTTTTATCTAAATCTAAAACACGTGTATCGGTGAATTTTTTCGCTATGCCGAATTTTTCGTATCCTCGGTCCGCTCATCATATTCGGCAATTATTTTTGAGAATCATGCTTAGCATAATTCGCGCTACGGGTTAAAAATAAACGCCATATGTTGTACTGGCGTACCGTACGACATGTGTTGGGGAGATACGGCCAGTGTCACACTCACTGTTTGCTCTGGAGACGAGTTATCTATTGGCCAATAGATTGATTTATATTTTCATTAGCGAAAACAAATATTCTATTATTGACGGAAAGCCATTCCCCGGTGGTTATCTTCGTTTAATAAATATATATACGCTTATTGAATCGGCTATCGAGTGTCAACAGTGACGGTAATGCTCGGTTTACCGTTTAATTAATTAATTGCAATGGGATGTGGCGGAATTGTTTGGACATGTCGACATTAATGAGAATCTCGAGAACTGATTAAATCAATGGTAAATATAGTTAATATCGTATTATTTAACATTGTATAATAATATTGATGGAAGAGCTTTCTGTGTATTTATTATCCATTCGTGCGTGATGTTTAATTAATTATTATATCAAAATGATAAGCAAGACTTCGACGAATGCATATCCAAATCGAATTAAATAATTTTTTTGACTTATGATGGGGTTCCGGGTTCAGTTGTAAGTCGAATTTTACGCTAAAAATATTCAGAAAAAATATACACAAAAGGTATAGAGTATTTTAACGTCGGAGGAAAGCTGGAAAATCAGTTTGCTTGGTCTATGACATATGTAGAGCAATTCGGCAGTGAGCTAATGCGATGAGTGGCGACTTATTCGGTTTATGGAGACATTAATCCGAATATGGTTCTAGTAGGATCCCAGCTCTCAAAGTGTTACGCATCAAAATTAGGTACTGCTTCATACAAAATGAGCAAGGTCTCATAGTTTGAGATATATGGATTACAGTGACCTAACCAACACGTGCCATGGATCAAGACAAAGGAAAGCATTGGTTGCCTGAAAAGCCTGTAGTTTATATATAGATGCCTCAGAATTTGAGAGATCAGTTATGAAACGGTCAACCATGTAAGAAGGCGATAGCCTTCCCGGATAGAAAGCAGCGAACTTTGTTAGCTCGCTGTTATCATTTGTATTGTGTCCATCCTTCTCTACGATGTTATAATCGGTTAAATAAGTAATACTGTAATCCTCGGGTCGGCTAGGCTGATTCGTCTGCTGTATTGTTTCCGATGAATAAAGATACTATCTCTATATGAATTTGTGTCTCGTTGCGTCCTCCGTTATATTCATTTCGAATCCAGAGAGGCTCCCACGTAACAGTATGCTAATTGGTTAAATCTCTGAGGGCTAACTTTTAACTTTTTATAAGTAAATATACAATATATTAATTACAATTATTCTGGAGCATTCACATAGTCTGTGCTCCTTATCTCTATTAATTTATATTGTTAATATTGTTTCTGCAATTGTCTTTTAAGACTCTTAAGTTAGTAATACTTCATTGATCCATCGGCTGTAGAGCTGGAGTTGTGGTAATAGGAGGTGAATAAATCACTTTTATGGAGGGATGGCTCGTCCATAAACTGCGGAGCTGCAGCACCCCCAAGCAAATTGAGAAAATATTTTTTATATAATAGAAAAAACGAAAAGACATGACATTTTTTGTGTTGCGTCACTTTAAAAACAGTTTGTCACCGGTTGCCGTTGAGTTAGCTCGTCATATTTGGTATCATTTTGGAGCACTGTTTTTACTTTCTTTATTTTCTTTGCCGTAGTAAAAAAAATGCAGAAGTGTGAGAGTGAAGAGACACATTTACGGTATTTTATGCCGTTTTTATTTGATAAGGGATTAAAGCTAAAGGATGCTACACAGGCCATCTGCAATATTTATGGACACGTCTTAAAACTGCGATAGTGCTTGCGATGATTTAAAAAGTTCAAAAGGGTGATAGGGAGTTAAAGGACAAACCTAAAGCAGGAAGACCCCTCAAAATCGACGATGACGCCTTCAATTCATTAGTGGAAGCTGACCCTCGTAAAACAGTGAAGGAATTGTCACATGACCTTGGCTGTCCAAAACCATCTGTGCAAGATCATTTGAAAAGGTTGGGGAAAAATCAGGCAAGGAACTTGGGTATCGCACGATTTCTCTCCGACGACCTGGAGCAACGCATAACAATCTGTGCATCTTTATTGTCCAGACACGAAACAAATCCATTTCTCAGGAGAATTATTACTGGGGATGTGAAATGGGTCCTTTACAGTAATGCCAGAAAAAAAACAATAGTAATCTCCATAACAGACACCTGTGCCTACGTGGGATATTTCTGGTATAATTCATTATGAATTATTAAAACCTGGTCGGACAGTTATGGCAGAGTTATACTGTGCCCAATTAGAAAGATTAAAAGTGGAGTTACTGAAAAAATGATCTGTTCTGGTTAACAACAACAGGAGAATTTTACAGCATGATAATGAAGCAAAAATCACCCAGGACAAAATCAGAAAACTAGATTTGGAACTTCTGCCACATCCACCTGATATAGCACATTCCGGCTATCATTTATTTAAATCAATGGAACATTAAAACATTTGTAAATGTTGAACAGCTGAAAAATCACTTGGATTCATATTTAAACAGTGAACCGCCGAGTTTTACGAAAATGGAATTAAAAGTTGCCTATGTTATGGAGGAATTTCTTTCTTTCCGTTTTACCTAATATAATTTAATAAAATATTTATTCACTGCGAACGAAATTACTTTCCGAACAACCCAATACGTACGCCAATTGAATCCCCAATAATTCATCCCAGTGTGCAATATGGATCTTATTCATGCTACATTAATCGCGTTGCGGGAGCAGTGTTACTCTGCGCGGTGTAAAGTAAGAGCTGCCGGCGTTGAGTATTGGATGGATGCGGACCGGTAGCGGAGTGCGGAGGGGGGGTCTCGGCGTTAAGCGCTGTGTCGCACTGCGACTCGATGCACTCATGCTGACTCACTGTAGCGCAATCATACTGACTCACGGCTTCTTTGTGCCACGTGTCCCTTCTCACTTGTTAATATTATTTATTACTTTTGCCTCGCCTAATTTTTTTTATATTTTAAATAAAATTACCTATACAAAATATACCTTTTAAATTTTAATATTCGGCAGCACCCCCAAATATTTTACGCACGAGCCGCCACTACTTTTATATTTGGATATCACATCCAAATATAAAATGTCTGATGTGTGAAGTGTAATAAAATGATTAATTATTCAATTAGTAGTGAAAGATGACGCATTCGACTGCATCATATTATTTTATGCAATATTTTGATGCACCCAGAACCGAAAAATCAGATATTTTTTACGGTTTTTTCTTTTCTTCGTAAACTAATCGTATACATGGTGATCCGGAAAGTAATAACAATTTTTTTTGACATATATTTGTTCCTTATTATTTTTTTCTTGAGTTTGGGTAATTTTTCGATATATCTCTAGTAAAATCGTTGAGGTTTCAATAACTCATAATGATTTACGCCCAAAATATCCCACCATTCACAACGAACTATCTTTTTTACCGATCCTTTTCAATTAGTCTTGTACTGTACCTCAATTTTACATTTTTTTTAACCGTTTATAACATTTTCGAAGTTTTAAGACGGTTGCATAATTTTTGCAGATGGTCTCGGTGGCTTATTTTGGCCTAATCCCTTATCGAATAAAAATAAAGCAAATGGATCTCCACACTCTATGGCCTTGACATTTTAACTAAGGATAAAAACACTACAAATAGAGCTTTAAAATCATTTTATATGTTTAATCGACGGCAGTCGGTGATAAACTAATGTAAAAATGCCATAATAAAAAAAATTGTCATTACTTTTCGGTTTAGCTTATATGAGTAGCTCGAGGAATAATTTCAAATTCCCATTGAGGTCAATTGAAATAATTATGAAGCAGTTGCTTAATTCAGACTTTGATATGGAGATCGTGGCTAACAGAATTATACAAGATCGATCCAAACAGAGGGTGATGACTAATAATTTAATATCAAATGTGCAGCAACCCATATCTAAAAATGTGTACCAAAACGTTCCGACGATCGTAATCAAGACTGAGATCTTTTTGGATCTTATATTGGAAGTCATTCAATATATTACGATTCATCTAACTAATAGCAATTAGAACAGATACTGATATTGATACCCTTGTGTTTAAGGGCTGACACTTAAAATAGATCTTATTCTTCTTTATGTTTTGTCTTTGTTTTTGGACGTAGGCGATGTGTCCAAATGCTTCAGCTCCTTGATAAAAGAACAGTTGTATTATTGATGTGTTCCATCCATGGAATGTTCAGCATTCCTCAGTAGCACTATTTCAAACGAATAAATAGATTTTAAAAATAGCATAAATATTTTCTTAGATAAAACTGTTTGTTATCTTAAAATAAATTATGTGTTTTGGACCGAAAATAACATTTATTTATTTAATTTTATTATTTATCGTAAGTAAAACCTTACTTAAAAGATATTACACAGATATGTTACTCTTTTAGCGAAATATATATAAACGCTAGGAATTATTTATGATACTAGGGGCGCTATTCCAGGGGGTGAATGTGTATTTTAAGACCCACCCCTTTGTATGTTAAAAAAATCTTTATAGAACCTCTGTATAGACGAGAGAGGCGCTTTGGTATTCATTGTGATGCTGTCCATCCACTGTTAAATAATTAAACGCAACACATATTGCGAATAAGAATACGAGATATAAGTCAAAAAGTTACAATAATATTTATATATTTTATCATGTAACGTTTTTAGCAATTAATAAATATCGTCAAAAAATACACAATATACGGCGAATAAGTACTTCCGGTCATATTCGCCGAGGGGTATATAAAGGCCCATTACCAGGAACCGAGTCCACGACAGATTCTGATACAACCCTTGTCCGCGAGGGGTTACTCTGCCCTCTAGCGCCCACAGAAGGTTCAGATTCAACCTACAGCCGCAAGAGGTTCCTTTCTTCATTATCACGCCAGTACTCCTACATATGTATTTCCCTGCCGACGACAGTAAAGGTTCATCAACTTCCTGTACCAAATAAATAAATCAAATTATTTCTTATAAATGTTTATGCTGACTGCTTCAAAAGTTATTTTTTTAACTAAATTAAATTGGTAGTTTTCAAAGAAGCAAAAGTTAAATTAATGTCTATTGTAAATCGTATAAATATTTTGTTACTATATAAATAATTATTAGTAATGAAAATATTAACCTAGCCGTGCCGATGGGGTATTGGGTATGCCAAGTTATTGATTTTTCTATAATAACTCTTTTAATATAAATCCTACATGTTACAAACTTTTTGTATTTGTCTAAAAAAGTCTAAGGAATAAATATTATTAACAATCATTGTCATTTATTGTCTGCAATTGGGAAGAAAAAAATAAAAAAAAACGATATTCGCTACTGTTGCCATGCGCGCGATGTTTTTTCTCGCTCGCATTTCGTATGAAGTGCCGAGTGCGAGTGAAACGTGGTGCAAATAACCTGATTGTTTTCTGATATTTTTGTTTAAAAAATAATGCTCACAGGTTTTTTCCAACTAGAGAGCATCTTATGCCATCTTCCAAGCTCCTGCAAAGACAAATTTGACAAAACCCTCTAATCAGGGTAGCAATGAACAGCCTCCGAATATAGGTGGGTCGGATCTCCAGTCATGATCCCGGAATTAATTTGTAATCGCATGGCTTGTGATTTATCTCCTGAGTTTATAAAAACGCATGTTTTTACTTCAAGAGGCGTGTGATTAATACTGAAGATGCTTTATTTAATAATTTATAAAATATTTGGAATCGAGTTGATGTTCCACACTAATTTTACTCGCACATCCTGTATATATCCTGAATATATTCTTTTATTTTTGGGTGATATACAATAGAGTCTGGTGTTGAAATTTTGTGAAAGTAAACAAAGTTAAAAGCGAGGCAAGGCAACAAACTTATACCGAATTGGGTCGTGTTTTTCTAGTATAATTAAGTTAAATAACTATGTACGTGTGATAAAATCTCAATCCAAGTATAATTATGTTAATGTAGTCCTTAGAAATACAACTATTGTAGCGTATTTTGTAGTAAAACTTTTATCAACGCAGATTCTTGGCTTCGTCTGGATAAAAAAAAACGAAATTATTTATCTGTGTCAATAAATACAACCCTGTATAATTTATATCGTATTTAACCTTATTTTTTCGATTTAAAAATCTGTTTAATGGATTTGGAGCTGTTTGCTTTCGATGTTCCGATGAATTATTACTGTTATTTTATGGTCTCTTGAAATTTAAAAGGTTTGTGGTATACAAGTACGATGTCCCTGATTTTATGTTTTAATTTATTAAAGACTATTCATGAATTTAAAACAAGGGCGAGAGCAACATTGCGATTTAAATAATCTCCATCGAATTTTTGTTTCTGATTATTTTTAAAATCATTTATAAATTGTTAAAGACTGTATAATAAATCATTTAACTAGGCATTTTTTTATAATGGAATGTTACTGTTGATGAGGAAGACATCTGTACAGCACTTCCTTATCGATAATAGATATATCATAAATTATTCATTTGGCAAATTTTATAAATAGTTTAATTTTTATTTTTTGGTTAATATTTTTTGCAACAATATTAATTACCAAATCTAGCGTTTTCCCACAAGTTTATATGACAGAATATTATTGCATAATATTTTTGTTCGTAAATTTACCACGTAAAAATATCTACGTATACTTATTATTAGCCTAGTCGTGCCGATGGGGTATATTGGGTACCCCAAGTGTTTTATTTTTCTCAAATAACTCTTTTAATATAAATCCTACTTATCTACAAATGGATTTATACCATTTTAAATAATATAAATTATGAAAAATATAATCAATTATAATATTAAATTTATATTTTAATCGAAATTAGTATATTTTTTAGAATAAAAAATAAGTAATAAATGCAGATACGTTGAGAATTAATTACAGCTCAATAATAACCGACATAAACAATCTAGTACGAAAAATCCCGTGAATTTTAGCCATTAAAATTTTAGTGATATATTTTTCTTTTTTAAGGGCCTTGAAGTTGTGTACAATCAAGAACTTTAAATTCAGGCACTTTCTTCCATAAAGATTTCATTAAAAAAAATGTGTGGGACTTTAAATGAACTTATTCCACATTAAAAAATTATAATGAAAAATCGCTGAACGTAGCCACAACCCACGAAATCTTTATGGCATCGATAAATAAATATTCAATGTTTACAAAAGCCTTAAAAAATTGGATTTACACATCCCATGAAAAAATACAATTATTATTTATATCAAATTTTATATTGCGTTTTTAGACGAAGATTATTTATTTTTGTAATATTTCTCAGATTTCATTCGTAAGTCTATATTTTTCCCTTTAAAAATAATATTGGAGTCTTGAAAAAATGTGTATCGCATTTAGCCATGGGGAGGGGATCCCAAGTTTTGTTTATTTTTCTCGAATTTAACATATATCCTAGATGTCACACACTTTTATATCTGTATTAAAAATGTTTTTTCACGCTCGCATCCGGTACGATGTGCCGAGTGCGAGTGAAACGCACACGTGATACGTGCTGCGTGAGCTCAGTATACGGCGAGACATCGCCGAGAGTGGATGTCATTTACGCGTCATATTGATTAGTTAAAAAATCCAAAATATGAATCTATTTTTTGTTTATTATTTTTTGTTTACCAAAGGGGGTATCTGAGATACCCCCTTCGTCGACGCGATTTTTTAAAATGTATTCGTTTTTTTGTTTAAATGAACAGTTTAATATGTACTGGATTTTTAGATTTATATAATTATTTGAATCAATAGATCAACATATTAATAAAAAATGTGGAAGTCATTCAATTTATTACGACTCATCTAACTGATTAGAACAGATACTGATAGTGATACCCTCGTGGTTAAGAGCTGACACTGACAGTTTTACGTTTAATCAAATGTTTATATTATTCACAATAAATCAAGAATTATTAATAATAATATATCTGTCGAATTTAATAAATAAAGCATATTCCGTCATGTCACAAAAAAAATGTTCGTATATAGAAATATAGATTATCAAACGGTCTAACGTAAACAATCACGTACTATGTACAACGTATGATGATAAGGTTCTATATATAGCATCGATTATTTATATTTATGTATACATTGTCGTTGAGAGATTAATTGCGCCGGAAAAAATGTGTATTAATTATTTTCCGTAATCACTCTGTATTCGAATCACGCCGTAGCCAAATTAGCGGGGTGAATCCTTTTTGGCGTGTGACTTGGACAGTACGTGACCACTTTATTGGCCAACACTGGTTTTTTCTCTCGACCGGCAGTAATAAGACCAATCTGTTTGCCGCGATGAGCTGTGAATGGAATGATAATACATATCGATCGTTTGTTTTCAGCGTCCATTGCAAGGATCACAAAATTTTTGGGAAAAACTGGAACACCCCTGCTGACTGTCGGTGGGCTGTCGTTTGATTTCGTCAATAAAAAGACGGAGTGTGCAGACGAGTACCACATGCTCACCAGAGCCGGATTGGTCAACTTCAGAGACATCGCATACTTTATCATCGAACTAATGTACCGGTAAGTGTTGAATATTTTAATTAATTTCCGACCGAAACTGAAAATTTTAAGTAATTTCTTTAATGATTACGGAAGTTATTTGGGGCATGCTGTTATTGTTTGCCTTTGTGTTGTTTTTGTGTGTACGCGATTTAATTTGCACCGGTTTATTTGTGCACGTGTCAGGCGTTTGTAAATATAGGTAGTGCCAAAAATGTGTGCCGTTTTTGCACTAGTTTTAATATGATCTGAAAAAATGTGTTTTTTTACCATTCACTTTTGAACTATGATTCTGTTTATTCTGGACAGTCTTAGCATTAGCACGTATACAAAATTTTGGAAAAAATACGCTCACAATGGAAACAAATCAAACCCATATTCAGTACATTAGCTTGTCCGGTTAAAAAGGGCGTATTTTCCATAACCATTTTTTACCATCGGTTGTGTTCTAGTCTTTCGTCCTACAAGATATGTTTTGTGTTCTTTTAATTATATTTGAAAGTGGCTTACGATGTAGAATTTTATCTCTGATATGTTCAGCAAATCCTGCTGAAAAAATAATGCAACAATGCAACTAAAAACATTTGTGACACATTTGAAGAATATTTAACTGTAGTATCGTAAAAATGATTAAAATTTAAAAAAAAAATGGTGAGGGAGCACTTCAACCTCATCATGCCTCACCTGTTTTTAAAGTCACGAGCGGCCCCTGGACCCATTTATTGAAAAACAACATTTAAAGACAGATTTTAGGTTGAACACGTGTGCTTCCCTGGTACTCTCTGCTTGGCGATCTCTGGTAGTGAAGGCACTCGTATCGCTTTAGTACCAAGAGTATCTACAGAGGAGTACTTCTTTATTGATCCCGACGAGATGGCATCTGAGGGTTCTTGTGACAGTGTATCAGTCCGCAGAGCTCTGTTGGGGATGCTGAGGCAAAGTCTGCAGCCAGAATGGTCTGCTTTTTTGTTAGTCCATTTGGTATGCATTGGGAAGAAGAGTCGAGTGTTGTCGCGTGCCGGTATCAAACTTGGTTTCGTAGATTCTACGGATCTGTGAGGAGCCAGGACGCTATTCAGGTCAATTCAGTGACGTGTGTGCTACCGGAGGTGCCCATATATCAGACCGTAAATTAAATACGAGTTGGCCCTAACCTCGTCTGATTATTATTGTTACAATCCACACGTGATAGTTCGGCTCCCTGGCTTTAGCTGGCGACCTGGCCCGCATTCGAAGAGTCAAGATAACCTGGAGAACCTCCATCACAGTTATGACATCATTGTTTTGAGACGCAGGTGCCTCCGGCAAAGACCCGCCTCAGGGTTAGTAAGCCACTTAAATAATAAATAAATAAATAAATGGTAAAGACAAGAGGATATATGCAGAGTCATCATGGCGGCATCCGTGTGTAGCGCAACAAGATGGCGGAGCGAAATGCGAAAACGTCTTAACGTTTCGACCGATGAGGGGCAGAGAGAGAGGTTGGCCGCCTGCGGATGCCTTGGTAGTAGCTGATGATCATTGATAGTGCCACTTGATTCCGCTAGGGGCGCTTTATGTCACTCATTATTATAGAACGTATTCAAATTAAAGTGCGGTATTTTTTCTCGCACTGCGTGGAATAACCGCCACAAGGTTAAAGAAGCCTGTTTTTTCAATTGAAATCCATTTTATTGCAGGAGCTTAGACGAGGAACTATTCTTCACTTCTTCAGCTCCTTCAGATTACATTTGAATCAATCTATGTAACATTATTTATCAGAAATACAATTGTTCACCTTGTAAAAATGAAAATTCAGTATATTTTGCATCCAAACCTAGTAAATTTTATTCTCAAGTCATAAAAAAACTTATTAGATAAGTGGAAGAAGGTTTTTTCCATTGAAGTAGAATACTTTATATCGAGGTAATTAAGAAATATGTATTTTTCGATTTAACTCCTTTATTCAAAATACGCCTTTTTCAACCGGACAACCTAATATCTTTTTTTAAAATGGCGAATTTGCGCTAGTGCACTTAAAATCATATGTGATGTGTTTGGAAATGACTGTAGAAATGAGAAAAAAAGGCTCGAGTTGGATTGCATCTAAAAAATTATGACAAATGATGAAATAATTAAACGAGACCAGAACTGGTCGATAGGCAAGGCCTCATCTTGTACAACGACAACACGAGGCCACTTTCAGCGAAAGACTATAAAAACATAGGGTACTAACTACTATTACATCCGCTTGATTCACCGGATATCGCTTCCTTCTTATTTGTTTCCTATTCTACAGCAAAACAAAGTTAATTTAGACACCAAAAATTATTAATTTAGTGGGCGTAAAAAGTGCTAGTCTTCGTTTTTTGCCTTAACTTAAAAATTTCTATAAGAAAAGAATTAAAAAGCAGTTAGCCAGATGACAAGCTGTTATAAATTCACAGAAAAAATAACTAATTGATTAAAAATATGCAGTTTTTTTTATTATTACAACTACTAAACTAATATAAAAAACGGTACGTATTTTTTGGCACTACCGATACATTTCATTAATTAAAATTCGCATTTTTATTTCAGATAAGCTTATCGTTCGTCTTCCGCATTTAAACGACTTTAACTTAGGACGTACCTAATTTTTCAGCATTCAATAGGGATTTCGTTGGACGGAAGACTTATTATTTTAAACCGTTCAGTACAAAAATACGTTTATTATATTAAACGTACTTTTTATATATTTTATAATATTATATTATTTTTGATATATTTAAAAATGCGCATTTTAATAATCAATGCTTAAATATTCCAAAAAGAAAGCCATTATTTGATTATTCAGCTATTCAGCTTAACTTAATTTTTCGATTTATTGCTAATAAAAACTTGGATTGAAATACATATGAAGGTGATTTTTAACTTGGATAATTTATGAATGCTTTGTCGAAGATCTGATTGTATTGTTGATTTCTACGTATTATCAAGCACTTAGAAACATAGTATATTGCTAATTTTAAAACATTTAAATTAAATTTAAAACAGAAAACTAAAACTAGTGCATACTTTTAATAAAAAAATAGCAATAATTATTAATTTAATATTATCTAATATATAATTATAGTGGTTTTCTTTATGGTTTCGCTAACAATGCATATTATTAAATATAAAATCATAAACATACCAGTTTTTTTAAATAAATAATTAAATGAATAAATTATTTATTCATTTAATTATTTAGAGTTCATCTCTGCATTTTCTAGAGATGTGAAAAGTTCGCACAAATGATGAGGCTGAAGTGGGTTCAAAAAAATTATATTATTGTTCATTACGTTGCGTTCATCTTCTATACATATTCCTAATTTTCCATTCTTTTTTGAACAAAGGCTATTTTGAATCGAAAGAATGCGTAGAATTTTCATGGAATTCTTTTTGATATTTATTTACGAACGCATTTAAAAAAATA
>JAGXCT010036307.1:81041-92472 GCA_022495035.1 Philopotamus ludificatus | reverse complement strand
CCATGCTCTCAGCGAGTGAGAGCCTTGTGGCTGGCAAATGATGATGATGATGATGCTGTTTAGATCGCATCATCATCATCATATTCTATTGCTATCTATTGCTATCCATTTCTTGTCTACGGTTACAATTTTCGGCAAATAAGTTGAAATTCTTTCTTTCCAAATAAAAATCCGCGTGTCCTTCCGTTGATCTTTGTTATGGTCGGTCAGCTCATAAAGGACTTATCCTGGCTAACTCGGCGTTCTAAATATTCACGCGTTGTCGAGGCTCTAATCTGCGAGGATTTAAATGCAAGTTTTAAGCATGTCGTTATTTAATTTTAAAGATCTTCTTAATTTAAGGGCGACACTTAATCCTCTATCAGTCGATTTTAATCTTTTAAACCAAAATTGACATCTGTTTTCAGTCAGCAGTGGTTTATAAATCTACTTGATGGTTTTTGCGACTTGACGGCTTGAAGTCCTAATTATAAAAAAACCATCATGCATGAATATGTACTTCTTTGGCTTCGAGCTTTGACATTTTATCCCAAATACAATTTTCAGGATAACTAATTATAATGATAATATTTTTTTTGTATTTTGATACTGATTTTTTAACATCATTTTAATAGTAAAGTTTTTTGCTTCAATGTACGACTTGTAATTAATTTTTGGAAACTTACTTATTATCAAATAGTACTTTGTTAAATATTTTCTGTCCAATTTCTGTCTAATTATGTCCTTGTCAATATTAATAAATATTGCCAGATCGCCAATTATATGTATGATTATTTATCAAATTACAAATATGGAATAAAATAATAATACATAGTTTTAAATGGCATTTATTGTATTATTATAATGAAGATTAAAGCTTCGTTTTGAAAATGGTGTAAGTCACGCGAGACCGTTTTGCATCAGTTTTTATAAAACATACTTAGCTCTCATATATTTTTATATTAAGTAATAATCCTAACGTATGTGATTTAATTGATTATTTTAAATTAAATTTTGATATTTTTCTTTAAATTTTTTTGTTTTTGATTTTTTACTAAAAAAATCTTCGATTTTTATCCTAAAACAACGTTGCTATAATGCATTAGCCCCTGTATTCGTCGAAAATATGGCTCTGCAAATTTGAAAATGCTGGCACAAGTATATAATATATCTTATTTATGACGATTAATGTGTTTTTTTAGAAAACGAAAATTTCCCGGTCATATTTTTTATTTATCAAACTTTTGCTGTATATTTTTAAGGCAATCTTATAAATTTTGCATACTATTTCACACACGTTCGATATTTTTTATAAGAAGTTGTTTATTGGGATTCGCAATAAATATATTTCGAATACTTTTCAGACGTATTCGATTTCAGAAAATCTACCCGAGATATCGAAACATATTTTTGAAAGATTGTATGATATCTATACACATTATTTATCAAGTTCAATCATACATCCTAATCTTAAGAAACATAGTGTTAAGGGTAAAAAAATTAAATATTAATAAAAAGAATTCATTTTTAATCTACCATTATTGAATTAATAATTTTAATTCTTAAAAATAAACATCAAGAATTTTATTTTATGTATCAATTCATGTCTCAGCATTTATCCATAAATAATCGTCATTTCTGATCGAAAGAAGTAATCGATACCCTCGATCTTGACACATAGCCGAGTTGACTAGATCACTCCTGCATAAATCGCCCTCGGTGTCTAATAGCCCCGACACGTTCGACAAAATTAATGAAAACCGCAATCGGCGAGCAAGTCATAAAAAACCAACAAATTGCTACAATTCAACGACCATCAACAACAATAGAACCTGTTGGGCCATCGACCTTGCATTGTGCCATAACTCAATACCCTTTAATTTTTATTACAAACACGAGGCGATGCTGGTCGTCGCGGTGGTGAATCACGACGCCCGCGGCGCCGACGCTCGAACTTGAAAATTGTGGCTTACCACTTAATCTGATTTCATCAGTCGACGCGTGGTGATTCGATAATCCTCGTAATACTCACTTATTGGCCTAGAATTTCAGAAAAGAATTTTATTACGTTATTTAAAATAAAATAAAATAAATCCACTTTTTGTATAAAAAAGATGATAAATATATTTCACCTATAGATTATATACAGATTTATCGAATATTTATTGAAAATTGTTAATCTCTCACATGTAGAATCTAAGTATAATCGTTCTTACGTAAAGTTTGTGTATCGTGAACAACGGTATTATGGTGATTCTATAGCTTATATAGCTTCACTTCACGTAATAATATTATGAATATATGTGGAGGACTGTAAATCAACAGACGACGTCTAATAACAGATATTCGGAAGTAGCTTTAACCCCCTTTCTGGTATAAAATAAAAGTAATTACTGAAAAATATTAAATAATTTATGATTAAATTATAATCTCCATGGATTTTAAGCATCCTTATATTGGCGAAGTTCTGAAATGACTTCGTTCTAAGGCATTAAAATAGCCATCGTATACAGGAGGTTCCATAAAATATATACATTATGATTATAACATTAGTTTTTATTCACATATAATTAATATTTAAATTACATGAAATTTATGACATTTCCTCCTGTTGGGCTATTGATTCAAAAACTTCAAAAAACATTTTATTTGGTGCTGTGGCGCATTCTTGGTCAATCGCGGCTTTTAATTCTTCCAGTGTAGTCGGTTTTCTGACATAGACTTTATCTTTAAGGTATCCCTACAAGAAAAAATCCCGTGGTGTCAGGTTTACACAAGGTTGGAACAAGGAGGATATTATATAGGGCCTCTTTGTCCATCTTCTTCAAAGTCTTTTCGAATGCGTGATAAAACAGATTCGTACAAATTCAAGTAATTGGCTCTGGTGTATACATTTTTTGGGACAACCTGTAGTTCTTTCTTTGATTGGATAGTCATGTCATGTTTATCATTGAAAGTGCGAGGAATATCATTGTAGTCAACCACTGTTAGTAATGTCTTATATTATCCTCCGTTGACGATACAATCATAAGTCAGAAACTACAGTCTGGAAGACTGTAGTTTCTGACTTCCTGTTGCTAGAAAAAAAAATCCGAATACCATTTCTGAAATAGTAAAAAAAGCTGTTTGATACTCATAAGCTTGTAAAATAGTGAAATATACTCCAAAAATAATTGTTAGTAAAAGACTAATTTTTGCTTGAAATATATTATATATTAAAATTCTATGATGAGTTCATGTAATTGAAGATGTCATTTCTGAGGAAATTAAAATGATTGAATTTAAAAGAGGAATTTGGAATGGATTAAATGGGATAATATTTTCTGGAGGTCAATGATTTCCTAATTCTATAGTAGAGGAAAGTCCTTTGTGGAAAAAGGTTCAGAAAAAAGATAAAAAAAAGTCGAGGACGTCCTGCAAACCCTGGTGGGAAAAAATCATAACGCAACTGTCAAGGAACTAGCAGAGAAACTTGAATTGGTCAATCAATCATCAAGAGATCCGCCACGGCGTCTCGAAAACAACCAGGTCGTCCAAAGGGGGTCTACCAGAGACCCCAATCATTTCAAGTCGTTATTTTTAAACATAGATATTCTAAGAATGTCGGCGATGTTTCGCCGAAGGCTGAGTACAATCCGGCGACTGAGGTCTTGCGGCACGTGTCACTCGCACTTGGCACATCGTACCGCATGCGAGTGAAAAAAAATATCGCTCCTGTAGCAGCAGAGTGGAAATATTTATTTTTGAGGCCAATGATTATTTATAATATTTATTCTTTTGACTTTTTTTAGACAAAAAAGTCTTCAAAAAGTACAAAAAGTTTGTGACAAGTATTATTTATATTAGAAGAATTATTCGAGAATAAAATAGAAAAACATGGGGTCCCCAATATACCCCATCGGCACGGCTAGGTTAATCGACAACTGCGTGCCATCGGAAAATTCAGGAAATATAGGTTCCTCACATACTTTCTGAGTCTAATTGCGTGTAAATATTCGTAAAAAATCGTATTTAATATAAATATTTTCAGGAAACGGACACATTAGATAGTCTGATATGACACCAAATGTATGCCAACAATATTATTTTGGTCTTTATGGAGCAAGCAGAGGCATACATACAAATATTTTACAGGGATGACATTATACTACATTATATTAAAGACAACACGGGAGATTTGATATGTCATGAATTTATTTTTACCTGTGTTTGTAAGCTGATTTTTAAAACAAACACTAACACCTAATTCCCTATAGTTAAACATGCAACCATAATTTGAAGTTCGAAAGAATTGCCTAAATTAATGTATGCTGCATGGGAAACGATTCGTGTGCCCATGAACGTCATGGGCATCGCACTAAAAGTGGATAGAATACCTTAAGATAGTGGCTAGGAAAAGGAAAAGTATCGGGATATCAGGCCAAAGCAGATATTTACCAACATAAGTTATTGTTTCATTGGTTATAAAAGGTTTAGTCCACTTTAGACTTTTAAACCCCAAAAAAAAGATAATAAAGACTTTTTTTTTCATCTCTGATGAAAGAAAAACGGCCATCTTTGGGGTCAAGATGAAAGTTATTCATTGGGATAATCTTCAGCCACATACAGTGAATATGACATAGGAAACGATGCCCTACCTATCCTATATACTGTAGAGAGTATATTTTATAATTTTATCTTAATTTTAAAAAAAAAAAAATCATAAAAACCACATTGTTCATGAAATGGTGGCCTTATGAGGACGAGGATTTAACTTTGGTGTATGAAGAAGTGCATTTTATACTAAAACTTTTTTTTAATTAAAGAGCCTGAAAGCTTTTTGCCATATGACTAAGTGAATTTAGAAAGTTAGTCCAGGATGATTATTTATCTAAAATTAATTATAGTTTTAATAAATTTATATGCCAAATAAAGTCATTGTGTCTAATATAATAATATAAAAAAAATGCAGGTGACCATGTCTGAGCGAATATAGAGGCTGATATATATAAACATTTTCTATTTTTATCAAAACTAATTACATTAAAAATTATAACTATTTGACTTCGCAAAATTCAATATTCAGAATAGTATTTCTATACCTTGTATATTCAAAATTTCAGCTTATTTCAGCAAGTCTTTAATTATATGCTTTACTTTTTAAATATTTATATATCCCCTATGTCGCTAAACATTTTTTATGTTTCATATAACATAACTAATTTTTATTCTAACCATTATTTATGCTTTTTACTATAAAATGAAATTTATTCTACTGTACTATCGTCTTTTGATTTAATTTAATTTATGCTTTGAGCCATTTCAACCACATTTCCTTCATTAAAACTGTGAAACGAAAAGATTTTCCTCAATTCTCTAACAGTTTTGAATGTGCTATTGTAAGGAGTTGACTAGATATGTAAATTTCTATGTAATAAATTGTTCAAAAAATTAATTTACCCTATTTTCTCTTGAAAATATTTAATTTTCATTATGCGATATATTACAATTTAAATATGAATAGCAAAATATTATTTTTATATGATTTTATAACGCTTCGTCGACTCTGTTAACGATGCTCGACTATTGCAATTTCATTTACTGCAGTTGCTCTCCATCTACTGAAACTTATCTATTAAAACTAACTACCAATCTCTATATGCAGGGTGGAATTCAGCGAATAAAGTTGACGATGTAATATAATCTCGGGCAATTTAATTTGATTAATAATCTACGTAGTAATTTTAGTAGATACTTGTTTTTAATTGGTTTCGGTCAAGTGCAACGGGCGTATTTCATTGAGATATGCGATTTTTACGACCGTAATAAAATACGTAATACGCAATACATACGCTCGATTTTGGGGTCTGTAATGTTTTATTGTTTAAAAATTTAATTTCTTAAAATTATGCTGGAAAAAAAATATTTTCCCTTGGGGTTAAAAATTTTCAAAGGAAAACGTTTAGCATTTTCCTATTTGGCCTCGCATTATCGCGGATTACACTGCTCCCTTACATCCATGGCGTTATTACCCTTCTTTGAGAAATATGACCAGAATCGCATTTCATCCTTTGCGTACAATTTCGGTGATTGAGAAAACGAGATATTTTCCTTGACGATGTCGTTTCACAATCTTTATTTGTGACAACCGTGACAGAAGATGCCAACTGATATAACAATACAATGTAAATAATTGATTTCTATGAGGTTATCTACGAAGATATCTAAGAAACAAACATTTTATAAATTATAAAATGTAATATATGGGATTTATGGCTGAAGATGAAGAAAATTTGATATAATATTTTATTTCGTATTGCATTTTCTAATTAAGATATTCTTTTTACTTGGTTTACTAAGTGCTAAAATATTCTTTTTAGCTTCCAAGTCAATGGTCATCCAATGATTTCCTTAAATCCAACGTTTAATTTATAAAAAAAGATTGACAAATAAATTATCCCTAAAGAAATTAGGACCATATCAAACATGATTCTTAAAACTTTTTATTATAAGATTTTTTAAATAGCATTATAATAATTTTGATAATAACTCTTAATTCAATTTAATATTTATAATACGAAAAGATAATTCAGGTAATTAAATATACATTAATCAACTGTCCCATAGCGCTAAGATAAGGACTTCGCCATAAAAAACCAGATACCCATTCACAAATTGAGATTAAACCCTCACGAGGCTCGTCTATACACTGCTGAGCTCCCCTAAGTAAATTGAGGAAAAATACATTTTTATATATTAATATATATGGGTATCTATTGATTATATATATTTTTATATGAAAATATTAATTTAATTTATATTTAGTGTTAAGGCGCGCGGTGTAGAGCAAGAGCGCTTACTGCTTAATAGCGCTGTCTGCTCGAGAGCGCCTCCAGGGTCGTGTATTAGATGGATGAGGGGCGGCAGCGAGGTGAGAGGGAGTCTCGTCGCCAAGCGCTGCATTGCACTGCGATTCGGAGTAGTCCCACGCCGTCCATACTAAGTCACTTTTAAAATATCCTTTTTTTAATTTTTAATCTTCCTTAAATTTTAAAACGAACTGGTTAAACCCAATCGCAATTTTATAATCAACAGATCAATACATCAAATATTTTTTATTCAAATATTCTAGATGACCTTGTTCTATTTTTAGTATTTTATATATACGAAAATACTACTATAGGAGGGACTGTCGCACAATTTTATTATTTATTATTTAAATGTCGTTTGCCACCTGTCGTACACGCTATAGAAAACCGATTTATAGCAAGAAGCGCTATAAGAGAGTAGACTGTAATTTATTTATATAATTTTAATCGTTTTTATATATATATATTAATTTCAAGAATTGCTCGAAATTTGATTTTATGTTGTGATATATTTTTTTTTTAATATTGTATGATACATAACCACCAGTTAAAAATCACTGGTCATATATTTGTGGCGGTTATTCTGCTGAATGATGAAAATAATCACCAGCGCCAATGCCTTTTGCTGCGTCGTAAGATTGAGTCGCCATCTTGTTGCGCTACACGCGGATCCCGCCATCACGATTTTGAATATATCCTCTCGTCTTCGCCATGGCAATCCGCATCGACTATCTAATTGACAGGCAAGCTGACAAAGACTGATACGCTGTCACATAGACCCTCAGTTGACCTCTCGCCAGGAACATTATAGGAGTACTCCTCTGCAGATACTCTTGGCACTATACCTCCACGAGTCCATAGATACTCAATAGATGTTGCTCTTCTATACATGTGTCACTGTAATTTTTACTACGTTCATCAAACTTTACATATTCATATGTCATATTTTAATATTTAAATAAAATTTAAGTAAATGAAATTATAATCACACAGTTAGACTATACAAAATTTACTATACAAAATTTACAATAATTACTATATACAAAATATTATATGTTAACATGTACATTATTTGTGTTAAGCGTTGTCATAAAATATATCTAGGCCGTTTCTCTGAGTTATTCGGAGGATTTTCACACTTCAGCAATTTTCTTAGTTTATAACAAAGGGAATCGGCGATAATTGCTTCATTACACGCTGCCCTTTGATAGTTTCAAAAATCTCGGATTCTTGCTTCCCCTCGCTAACTTTATCGCATCCACATTTTAGACATTAGAACAGCAAGATAATAGTTGTGAAATTATAATGCCATATATTGTCGAGCTGAAATTTATTTATAACGTAGATAAACTCTGCGGCGGGCGTAGGGTTGGTCGTTACGAAATTTCAAAGGCATCTTCCCTGTATATCGGATGTTATTTATTATTATGAAACAATGGCTGGGACGTAATGAATATCGGACAGAAGCACTTCAGGTACGCATCTCGAGTTCAAAAATAAACAGCAGAATTCGGCTTGCGAATTATTCCGGTCCAGCTGAGACGCGATATGTCGGTCCGGCAAAACTGAGGATAAGTACCCCGCTTTCGGCTAATTTTGCATTAGCACTTTTGAAGCCGTTAAATGGCTGAAATGTTTGTTTCAGCACCCGTGGCTACCAAACAATTATCTCGCCTGTTTGCAAACCACCGGACATGCGTGTGATTCGATTTGCGAATTGCTTGAAATTTCCATTCGCGTTAATCAAATCTATTTATTTATAGGCATTATTGCGGAAAACTACCACAACAGTAATATATTTACGCGACCTTCGCAAAATTAATTATTAAATAAATACCTTATTGTATTCGTAATTATTTATGTATATTATTTGCATC
This sequence comes from Philopotamus ludificatus, assembly GCA_022495035.1. Taxonomy (NCBI): domain Eukaryota; kingdom Metazoa; phylum Arthropoda; class Insecta; order Trichoptera; family Philopotamidae; genus Philopotamus; species Philopotamus ludificatus. Next base: position 83,768 of record JAGXCT010036307.1, on the reverse strand, counting down.
GATTGACCATTGAATTCATATTTTCGAAATTGGAGTTAAAGGTCATAAACAATACCTCGTATTTTATAATACTTCTGCACATATCCTTCGGTTTAAGCGTGAAAAAGGTTCCGTGAAGTAATCTAACCGTATAATGCATGAAAAATTGGTGATAGCATCCGGAAAATTTAAAATCTGCCCGCATCACTACTCAGAACTCGATGTATTTGACCCAATTTTCGAAGAAATTAGGAAAATCTCGCGCATATTTACACATACGGGTTTCGAAAATATATTATTACATAATAAATAATGCATTTAATATTTATGAAACCTAAACAAATATGTAGGTAATTGAAATTTATACTCTTTATTAGCATGGAAACGAAAAAATCTTAAATAAATCAAATCGATGATTTAATAGTTCTCAGTTTTTTTTTTGAAGAATATAAGAAATCCTAAAGAAATATCGTGTGGATGATTCTGTATGATTTTTCATGCTAGACAAATTAAATTAAAATTAACACGTTGCGGTCCGGGTGACTCGAAAACGCGTCTTCGCGGGCCGGCGTAGAAGTACGGGGGACGCATTTTCGAGACCACGTTGGCGCTGATGTTTACGGAGTGTTATTACACCACACGGATTTACGGACCACATTTTGATTTTGGACCAAAATTCTCCTCAACTTGTTTATGTGAAAAAGCCTCTTCATCTGACAGAGTAATCAAAACAATGTATCGATATCGGCTTGAAATAAATGCAGTTCTCCGTCTTACAGTAACATCATTGGATCCAAATATCCATAATCTTGTTTCAAGGAAGCCGGTACATCCATTATACTAGAAATGTTTAATGCTAAAAATTTAAACCCTTTTTTAAAATGATTTATTAGTAAAACTTTTATAATTTGGTTAGCATATTTTATTTTATTAACTAGGTGCATTTCATGTTATTTAAATCCTATTAGTGCTCCGCGTATTTAATAGTTATGCATTTAGTGATCCGTGAGATCCTAAAGTTAAAGGCCGCTGATCAAAGCATCTTACGGGATTTATTTACAGGAAAAATCCCGTATAACGTCACAAAATAGACTAGTATTACGCGTAAGATATTTAAAAGAGTTATTTTCACATAGTTTTTGATTTTTGGTTTATGAAAACAAAAGTATGAGTGTCTTCTTCTAAAATTTTGAAGGAAAATCGAACTGTAGTCAAATCAGTTAATGCATTTTACGTCAGGAACGTATTCCGCGTTGTACTGTACATCGGCCATTGCATTTTTTCTGTTATTTGACTTATAATCACAATTTGAATAAATAAAAGTCGTCGCCTATTTGTGTTCGTTTTAATTTTCAGGAATAAAAAGAAAATCATATTCGATGAATGTATAAGTCGAGTCATTAATAAGTTGAGTCATTAATAACTTCCGATAACGAGCCGCGTAATGGTTTTTTTTAATTCAATAAAAAAATTCGGAATTTGTCCGTAATTGAAAATCAACAAAAGATCGTATTTCTAATCTGCTTTTTTATTTAAAACAATAGTTTTATATTTCCCATTTCTAAGCTAGTATATGCTGTCTATAGGTTATCTTAATATATTTAGGTTGAGTCATTAATTCCTTTCAAATCAGGTAGACAGTTTCTATTGTTTGGATTTACTCGCAGTTAGTCACTCGACAATTCCGAACCCTTAAAATGGAGAATCAAAAAGTGTATATTCGTCATGTGATGCTTTGGGAATTCAAACAAGGCATTAAAAAGCTGAAAGTGAAAGCCTGCTAACCGATTGGGTAGTTAGGAATTGGTTTGTGAAATTTCCTTACCGGAGATGAGTCTTTGGAAGATGAACCAAGTCAGGGTCGCCCTTCCAACTTCGATGACGACATTTTAAATGCGATATTGGAATAAAGTCCACGTCAAACAACAAGGGAGTTGGCAGAAAGACTCAATACGTCACATCTATATTTTATCGCCACCTGGAAAATTGGGGAAAATCAACAAGTTAGGTTGGGTACCACAAAATCTCAATAACCGAAATAAGGGACCAAAAGTCTCCTCTCACCGCATAAAACCGAGCCTTTTTGGACAGACATTAACAGGCCACATGAAAAATTGATCACCTCTGAAAATATTGTCCGCAAAAGACAATGGTTGGATAAGGATCAACCCACTACTGGACCCTAAAGCCAATATTCATGGCAAGAAAACTGTATTGTGTGTATGGTAGGATAGTCGAGAAACAATTCACAATGAGCTGATAAACCGCAACGATACCATTTTCTAAGTTCATGAAAAACCAAAAAATGTAAAACCTGTAAAAGCGTCCACACTCGTCAATCGGAAAGGCGTTATCCTGTACACTATAACGCCAGACCACATACGGCAAAAGTGACTCAACAAAAAAATCTGGAACTCGACTAGTCTGTTTTGCCACATCCACTCTACTTCCCAAATCTTGCTTCTACGAATTATCATCTATTCTGTTCCTTACAGTTTTTTTTTAAATGGAAAAACTTTCATTAATGATGAGCAAGTCAATCAGGCCCTCGATGCTTTCTTTTGGTCCAAACCCACCAAATTTTATGAGAAGGAGATCGATAAGTTGTCAATAAGATGGATGAAGGTTATATTATATAGTGATATTTGACGAAAGCAAAATAAAAGTATGATAAAAAATCGGAAGTAATTTTGTACTCAACCGAATAGAAGCTCGGGCATCATATCAAAGTTATTTAGAGTCAAAAAT
>JAGXCT010036307.1:0-81031 GCA_022495035.1 Philopotamus ludificatus | reverse complement strand
TACTCAACCGAATAGAAGCTCGGGCATCATATCAAAGTTATTTAGAGTCAAAAATTATTTTTAAATTCACCAAAAAATCGTTGAAATACGTGTCACCCTTTCGGCAGCTGGCAATAAAGTAAGCATCCAATAGGACAACTAATGTCAAGTTACGTCGGGGATAAGCGTACCAACAGAACAGAAAATATGACAATTGGACTTGAAAAATGTTAAGGAATTTTACTTACGACCGTAACATAAATACTTTTTATGTTACGAATTTAAATAAACTTTAAAGAAAATTATAAAACCATTCTACGTTTCAAGAATTATCAGTAGTTTTGCAATGTATATAAAATTATTTAAATTAATTTTAATATTACATAAATTCGTAGCGAATATAATTTCCCGAGTGTTGCGAATATAAATTTCAGCCAAATTGCTCTAGGGCTGATTTAAATTTTGCTTTATAATTCCGTCAATTATTTGTTGAAATATTAAGCTTTCGGGTGGTTTATAATATTATAAATTACAGCCATATTTTCTTATACAATATATGTATAAGCAAATCCGATATAATGAGTCACGGTATTTGCCGAAGTAATTCGTTGAATTTTGCAACCCACAGTCGCCGGGTACATTCTGATTACGGAATCCCACGCATATCTTTATATCGGTGGACCAAACCGGTACATTCTCCGCTGGTAATAACATTTAAGATTCAATTCTATATCTGTCAAGGTGTATCAAAAAAGGCTTAATTTGCATATTTTTTTTTTATCGGATGCGATGATCCACAGGTGTCTTTGCTTTTAGCGGAATGAAAGTTTTATACTCGGCACATACGATACGAATTTGTTCTTTTCACTTTGTATAAAAAATATATATAAGGATGGGATCATAACGTTCATGGCAGGGAAAAAAAGAGCTGAAAAGGGTAGAATAGTTTAATAAAATCTACCTGCTTTATATTTTATATCCAGTTTTTTTTTACCAATGAGCCCTGATTGAAAAGCATTTTTCCCTTGGGTTCGGACACTTTTTCCTCGCACGATGATACAGCAAATCAGTATGCATTCGATCTTTATTATTATTATTTTATCAGTAATTTTCTGAAATTCAGTAGGAAATATGATCAATAAATATTTGACCTAGTATTAAATAATCTATATTTCATAGAATCGTATCTTATAGTGAGAGAGATGGAGAATCCGAACCCTGGCGAGGTTAACGCAAGGTTCGCAGAACTATGGCGTGAGGTCAAACCAAGAGCAAAAGTTGAACCCGACGCGTTTCGATCTGATCCCTAGAGACGTCGAGGACAGGGATACACTTCTAAGAACTGAATAATGTTAGATTCTCGCTTCTCTGTATTTTTTTTTATATTTTTAAACAAAAGTTTGATCGCAGAATATATATTTTTTTCGCATCAAATCGAATTAGCATAAATTGGGGTCGGAATGTGCACTGTCAAAGAATAGAATAGATTGAAAAGGATCCCAAACCCTTAAAAATACTCTTGTCTACATACCTGATAAAGAGAACGAAGGGTCAGTTTTATTAAGAGGATCTTTTCATAAAATATATACACAGGAATTTCAATACTATTGCCTCAAAAATTAAGACGATATTGCGAAGATATAATTCATATATATATATATTTTTTATATAGGTTTTTTCGCATATCTATCATATCACAGCATGTGTCAAAAACAGGTTTTCGCCAGCTAATAATAGATCTTTCATCGTGGCGCGGTTCATTCTCACATATTTTCGCCATGGATTCTAATTTGCGAATCCTCTGGCTGCAACATTCGCGGCGAATGTCCCGTGTATTATGTAAAAATTCTCCAAGGTTTAATTTAAACTTTGGCGACGCTTTTTAAAAGTTTTTCCATTGTAATTAGAGGTAGGGTAATCTCTGAGTAATTTATGCATTTGCTCCGAATCTCCGGTGACTTGACGACCCGAAGTTTCCTTGCCGTCCCATAAGAATTAGATTTAATTATTTAACACCCCTGGATCTGGACCCCTCGGATCATTATAAATTATACGATGGGTGGTGTAAATTTTTTGAATTTTTAATTTAAGCCACGAATATGCTTTGAAAATGTATGAATAACCATTATGAGGCAGACGAATTATGCGCTTATTGACTAATGAATTTAATTAAACTTACAGAAATTAATGAAATTAAATAGTTAATTAATTAAAAATCATATTTTCAGAAATCACTCATTTTTTACCTTTTATCAAAATATATATCAATGCTAAATTTTCATTCAAGTGAATTCATTTAGAACTTTTTAACCGTAAAAATATTATGGCAAAACCTCGATTTACACGATATCTAAAGTAAAACGTATTAATATATACGATTTTAAATTAACATGTGACCGATCGAGTGACGAAGGGGTATATCGAGTACACTATGTTTTTTATTTTTCTGGAATAACTCTATTAATATGAATCGTACATGTCACAAACTTTTTGTACTTGTCTCTAAAAGTTTGAAGAACAAATATTATAAATAATCAATTTCTTTATTGTTTGCAATTACGAAAAATATTCAAACATAAACACAACAATATTCGCTGCTGCTGCCACGAGTGCGTTGTTTATTCTCACTCGCATCTAGTACAATGTGCCGAGTGCGAGTGAAACGTGCGAGTGAAACGTGCAAGTGAAACGTGCGAGTGACACGTGCCGTGAGAGATCAGCGTATATGATGAATTATTACTATTTTTATTCTAAGAATAATCCATATTTAAAAAAAGGCAAGATATTGGCAAAATGGCTTCGAATCGTTATTTTTTATGTTCCGGAATAGAATTAACCAATATTTTTTTGTTTAGTTCCGGTTTTCTTTCCGACAAAAAAAGGGGTTTTCCGATTTCTTTTAGATTTAATTTATATCATAGGTTCCATTAAAAAGGATTTTAAATAATATATTCTTAATTCTTCATATACAGTCGACCCTCCTATAGCGCTCTCTGCCTTAAAGGCACATGAGTCAGTCCTTCCTACAGTGTTTCCTCCTAGAATACAATTTTCTATAAAAAGAATAGAGCAAGATCATCCAATTATGTGTATAGAAAAATGTTTAATGCATTGATTACGTTAAATTTACGAAATATAAGTTAAAGAAATCTTAATCTAAGTGTTGTATGGTTTCCTAGTCTTCTATAGGGCGGGTTTCTTTACCTTACTACATAATTTAAAGGTATTTTTGGGGGTTACTCTTATTGTAATAATTTATATTTTTGAGTAAAACTGTCTTAGAACTAAATATTGCTATATTTATTATTTGTTAGATATTTATTTACAGTCGACCCTCCTATAACGCTTTATCTTAATCGCTGTTTTCTACAAAATGACTTGTCAACCAAAGATAATTAACTTTTATTTCGCTCAATAATGTGTTATCCATTTACGAAATATGTAATTTGACCTTGAAAATATTAACTTTTTAAAGAAAACTGCGATCTAGAGTTAATGCTATAAGAGAGCTGGTTTTAAAGTCATAAAAAATAAAAAGTCTCGAAATTTAGTCTCTTTTATTTCCCCAATGTTGGCAAAGAATGGGTGGTCCTTTTATATTTTATTTCGTCATAGCCTGAGGCATCATAACATGGTTGTTTCAGGCTAGTGATGGCGAACCTTGATCGGTCGTTTGAAAAGCCTTCGTGGTTCAGTTTGACGTGCGAGTCATTGATTCGCCACCACTGCTTTAGGTCTAAAATCGTTGATTTTTATATAAAAAAACCGACCACCAAAACATGTAATACCGTATTGACATGACATCCAATATACCAGCGAATCGACACACAAAAATCTACATATTTTCGATCAAACCTTTTATCAATATTGTAATTTAACAGTACAGTATTGTTTATTTTTGTATGATATTAATATTCAAATTCATAAAAACTCGTTAAAATATATATTTATGTTATATTTTTTTCCCAAAGAAAAACTTATTCATATACGCATTATGTAATGGCCTCTCTAATTAATTTCATGGAGCATGTAAGTCGGGAGATAATGAGCGAACAAGTCAACGATAGATCGCAGATAACATGAAAAAAATATATACGTATATATTATATACAACGTGTTCTACAATTACTCGTTCTTGCAAATAATGCCTGTCACATGTCGACGTTCTGGTAACTATCGCGGAAAATTCGCAATATAATTGGAATGTATCGCAAAAGCTTTTGTGATAGCAAACTTTTTTTTCATACATACGTGAGAATCATCTATATATCCTTTCAATTATATTGATTCGTGAAAATCGTACCGTGCGAATTTTACGCGATTTAATGAAGGAAATGGCCGTATCGGTTCTGAAAATAAAAAAAATCGCCGATGACGCATTCGGCGGATGGCTGCAGCTACGAATGTAAATCTTGTTGAAATATGACTTTCTGCATCGGTTACATTGGCGTCATCGCATTTGTATGGATTATTCTAAGCAAATTTTCGCTATTTTTACATTTTAATTAAGTTTACAAAGTCGACGGTTCACGCTCCTCGCATATCAATCACGATGCGGAATGCGCTTATTATTCTGAAAATTTTGTTCAATCTTAGTTCAACTACATGGCTATTTAAATGCTAATATAATCGGATGATCTATTGTACGTATTTTTACCAAAACGAGGATTAAATCCGCTGAACAATCTCAGCAGTTCATAAATCACCATAAATTAAAAATATTGTTTTTATTATTTTACAAATAATAAATTATTGAATAATATATAAAAAAATATCAAACATCTGCTGAGAATTTTTAATGATATTTTACATTAACCCTTATACTCCCACGGGGCCGATCATCGCCCTCAAAACTTTCATAAAAAAAACATGTTAAATATATTTTTTCGTTTAATTTAAATTCATAATGTTTTAAATGATGTATTTCCTATGTATTGATACATCTGGTATTGTTTTCTACAAAAAAAATGAAAGAAGATCTCGCACAATATGTAACAAGTGCACCAAGGGTCTTCATGAAATATGCTTTCTAAGGCATAAATGCACGTAATGTTTTCTAAATAAATAAGTTTTTAAAATTGTCAACATGCATATTGAATTTTGTTCATACCAGTTTTTTATTTTATATAAAAATGTTGGGAAAACATGAAAGGGTTCATGATATTTGCTATTATTGCGAAACAATATTATTATTTTTCTACGTCCATTTTCTATTTTATTTTTTCTTATATTGTCTAAAAACCATTTTCTATTTTCATTTACAAATAATTTCTTTACACAAAATAATTCATTTTTAGGTTAAAAATGATTCAAACTCAAAGTTTATATTGTTTTAAGAATACATATTCCTTTTATTTGTTTATGTTTTTATTCATATTTGAAGATTAGTTATTATCATACATTCCACAGAAAGAATTATGTTTTTCAACGAATCATTAGCTGAGATAAAAAAATAATAAAAACTATTTACATATTTTTACCAAAAAATTGCTTGGGATTTTTCGCATATTCTATGCAAAAAAGGTTAGGATTAAAAGGATTTAGCCTCCGATTTACGCGATTAATTGGTTCCAAAGATTTTCGTTTATTAAAATATGTTTCAGTTTCAAATGATAGTTGAAGTGTCGGTCTAGTGTTAATTGTCTTTTAGCCCTTTTCTTTTCTCATAAATTATAGTAAAGGATGCAATATCATTATTCAATGCTTTTATAACTTTCGCAGATCCTTCAGGATCAGGATCTTGAGCTTCAAGACAAGCTAATCCATCTCGGATCATGTTTAAATATTCACTCATCTTCGCAGTGTCTTAAATTTCTTGGATTGTTCAATTAATTCCTCAGCTTTTCGCCCGCCCTTAAGTTCCAATAAATACATCGTTTCCGCAAAAAGACTGTTATTCAAACTAACAAAATCCTCTTCCTCTATATTTAAATTTAGTTCTTTGGTAAGATCTTAAAGAACTACCTCAACTTCTTTAGTTGGTGTACTACTACTCTCCTGGGTGGTAAGCTTATTTAATACCATTACTCATGGTAGAAATTGCAACTTCACTCCAGGTATCACCAATATTTTAAACAGCTTTATAAATGTTTTAATCTTTCCAAAATTGGGTTAACGATTTTTCGATATATCCATCTACAGCTCTAACTGCTGCCTTAATGTATTTCGTATGTAATACTTTTTAATATATGAAGTACGCCTTGATCCATTGATTGATCAATGGAGGTTGTATTCGGAGAAAGAAATATTATTTTTGTATTTTCATTATCATAAGACGAATGTCCAGTGTTAATTGTTTTTTTCGCCCTTTTAGTTTGTTTATAAATTAAAGTGCAGCATGCAATATTATTATTCACTGCTTTTCTAACTTTCGCGTTTTTTAAAAATCGCGCAAATCGAGGACTTACTGTATATATGAATTGAATAAATTCAGCATAAATATTAAACAGTATCACTCTTGATTTAATTTCATTTTATTTTCTTGATTATTCATAAATGCAAATAAAAATTTACATATTTTCTTGATTGCAAAGCATAAAAATTACCACTTTTCTATTGTGTATACAATTATTATTATATTTATCCCAATGCATGAACAATAAAATAACTGTTAGCGTTATAAAAATACCTAATTCTATAAATCAAGAGCAAGGAATTTATAATATGACCTTTTGATTTGATGCAAATTTAATAATAGAAAAAATAAAATAACTAGAATATAAATATTTTAGTGCAATTTTACATGCACAAATAATTTATACATCAATAGAGCATTTAAAATCAACATAATTAGCATATTAGCCTCACCTAGTTGATGTCACTCAGGCACTTAAATGTCTCATAAATAATTCCATTTGAAATATTAAAAAAAATGCAAGAGAATACCCACACGGAAATATAACTAAAAAATGCTTTCTTTCTCAGTGTATTCACCTAACAAAAATAAATCAAATATGATCACAATTAATACATTTATTTATTATCATAAATCTACTAGTGAAATTGTATGCTGTGATAAATTATATTAACTCATTGCTTACGGGGTCGTGGATTTCGCGTCAAACGCGTTTTTGTATGTGTCCGGGGCGCGCATATACAGGCGTTTGATCGACTGTTTTGTAGTTTTGATCGACTTGATAGTTGTAAAAATACAGAAAATTCAGACGTTGAGATTTTGGGCAAATGCGGCAAGTGCATATAAAATTATTTATTCGAAATATTTTATGGCTCTTTTACAAGAAGGAGTGTGATATTTACTGCAAAATAAACACCATTTAAGAATTATTTATTTATCACACTATTATAATCTTTTGTTTTTATGTCATATGGATGTCAAATCGTAATTGTTGTCTTTTATTTATGCCGTTCCTCAACATTCGGAGCTGTAAAACAGCTGTTGTGGATAATAAAAATTATGGCCTATTCCAGTGACCCAGCGGCTAATAACCTCGAAATTTCACCTACAAGTCTTTAATATAAATATTCAAAATTCAACATTCAAAAGTTTGGTGACTCCTGCTTTAAGATATATTTTATTTTGGCATTACTATCCAGTAAATGTTGTTATTCAAGTAATTAAATTTTCGGCTCAATATCATTATTAATAAAAGAGTTTTTTGTAAAAAGCGTCGATTCACCAAATTTTCTGACATAAAAAGTATTATTAAATATAAAATGTTAATGGTAAAAATCAGTATATGGGATATATTTTTCTATTGTGTTTAAAAAGCAGTGTATTTCTAATATAATTAATCATTTAATAACGACATTAAAAAAACATACGTACGTTTTATTGAACTGACAAGGTCTATAAAATGGTTTTATTTTCGGTACTCTCATAAAATAACCGGAGCTTTAAAAATTCGTTGACACACAGTATGGAATTAAAATAATTTAATGTCATTGCTGTTTTTATAACGTGTCGGCAACGAAACAATTACGGTATATTTTTAATAAGGCCACTTGGCGCATTGTGTGACTGGGATGGAATATGTTAGACGGGGACGGCAATAGAACAAACGCTCATTGTGCAATAACAACAATAACAAATAAAAACCGATTTGATATATATGCATGACTAATTAATCTTATTATTATATATTTTCTCGACATACCAGTTGATAAGCGCTGATCTATATTATATATAAAGATATTAGATATTATTTTTTATGTATTTAAAATTAGAATACGTTGTCGATTTTTAATAAATATATTTTTAATTTGTTATCTTAAGAGTATCGTGTTACAAAGACTTTGAAACATGATACTGTAGGATCGTAATCATGTTATGTCAAAAATTGTATTCGTTAATAATTGTGAGGCTATATATATTGTTATATAAATTATTCCTATTTATATATTTGATTATTAATCGTATTCTCTTATATTAAATAAACATTCTAATAAATAATACATACTATTATAAATATGCTTATGATTTAGAATCTGGATCATATTTTAAAAGATAAATGAAAAAAAATACATAAATTGTAATTGATTATACTGATCGTCACATAAATTATAATCAATGTTTACAGAAAAACGTCTGCATCTTTTCACAAATAAACGAGGAGGGTCGTTTTAATAAAATCCTAATAAAGTTTAATGTTTTCTCGATTTAATTTGGTGTATTTTGAAAGTTAAGCCAGTATTATCCACCATCATCGTGTTATACCATATTGTGTTTACAAAAAAGAATCACACATGGTTCGATTGGATACAACAATGGAGATCTAAGACATGTGTTAGTTGTCTATGGATCCCAGATGTGGCCAAAGAGCACAATGATGACGATTTGGTTAGAAGAAATAATCATAATTTTTAATTTTAAAATTATACTGTTTTAATAATATGATTAAAACATGTTATCATAGCCGTAAAACAGTTGACGTCATCACATTTTATGGGATTTTTTTTTACATATGTCCTTTGATCGATCTAAAAAATATCGAGTTGTTTTCTTAAGATTTTTTTATTTAACATAAGTATTTTTAGGCATATCCATTATTCCCACCACTCTCTAAAAGTTTTTAATTGCGTTTATATTTAGGCCTAAATTAGCATTTACAGGACATAAAAGGCAGACTATCTCTCATTTTATGGGATTACGATAGTGATGACTGTAAAATTAAACCATTATCAGATTACTATTCAGAAAATTCAAAAGCTTTCAATAAATATAATATATTTGTAAGATGTAACTAAAACATATTGTGTATATATAAAAATGTTTTCCTCATATTTAATGCGATATAAGGAGTACCTTGGTAGAAAATAAAGTCAATAACACTCTTTCGATCGTGGACAAAAATTTACTCTATCTTGACAGATTATTTATTGATACTAACGAGCAAGAAACCTTACAGGGAAAACTAACCTGAGTAAATTTACAAAGCTTTGAAAACGTCGATAAAGAAAACATTGGGGAGTGGTTAACCCTTTCAAGGCGGTGGGTCGAAACATGATTCTCCATCTAAATGCGGCGCCGTTTTGGACCAAATTATTTTTTTGGCGAGGTAAATTTGTATTCACCGTTTACCGCTATATTGGACCATTTTCCTATAAGAGATTTATGCAAACATGTTGATTAGGATATGTTCTTCCATCTCAACTAAAAAAATAAACTCGATTCGCTTTATTTTCGTAATAATAAATCGAACAAAATATCAATTGCTCGAACAGTGATTAAGTGAGAAAAAAATGGACCTAAATTAATAAACAAATTTTAACTATAATTATAGCATTTTAATTAAACTTTCAACAATGTTCGTGAAATTTCTTTGCCGATCCCTGCCGGCCCGACAGCCGAGACACGTCACCGATTCTGCCGCGGGCCGCGCGAGATTTGAATGAGACACCACGCGCGATTTGAATGGCTACGGTTCTTATTTATATTTTATATGGTTTATATAACTTTTTTTTTAGCTGTGCTTATTAGCTGATTTTTAAAACAAACACCATCACTTAACTCGGTCTAGTTTACATGTAACAACAAGTTAAAGTTTTAAAGAATCTTGCGCATGTACGACATGCGACCGCATCCTGGACACGATTTGTATGCGCATGTACGTCATGCGCCCTGAATTAATGTAATACGAGTTTTCAACGTGTATTATTTCCATTCTAAACCAAAAGAAATTCCGAATAATTTATTTATGATTGAGAAAATGGATTTATTCCATTGTTTGATAACGCATTTGAAAAAAAAATTTACACTTTATGGAAGATAGAGCTCCTCGCCATAAGTCCCGTAAAACAACATTCTGGAAAGTCCTTCAGAGTCTCCATATTTTGCGTTGGTCTGGATAAACTCCAGATATAAATCCAATCGATAACGTTTGTCATATTTTACAAATAATTGTATACAAAAAACATAAAGTTTTTAACTGAAAAATACATTAAAATCCTAAAAGGGACCATTGTTTATTAGAGAGATACTATGCACAACAGGATTAAGCCACTTGCAAAAAAAAACCAAGTTACTATTTTAAATATAGTGAAACCCCGTTTTTACGTGCCCGAATTTCGCGTTCTCTCGCTATTTGCGTTACATTTTTAGTCCCGTTTTATTTTACTACATTTAGTACTAGTCTTTACGTTTTTATTTCCCTCAATTTACTTTAAACATATTTAAAATTTAAATCATTTTTTAAATATATTCAAATAAATTTAGTTGTATTATGTAGTTTAAAAAACAACTTTAAGCTTAGATGATTTGATGAGAGCTTTAAAAAGAAAAAATAAATTATTCCTCAATTCCTCTAACAAATTTAACACTGAGGAATATAAAATTAGTCTTTTTTTTCTTCAAACTGTACTAATGAACTGCAGCCATTGGACTTGGGAATAATCCTTAATTTTAGACATTACTACCGCAAAAATTTGGTACAAATATTATTATCAAAATTAGAACGAGATCAAGGATATCCCAATAATTTTAAGGTGTCTATTTTAAACGCTTAAAACTGAAATTGTTACCATAAAATATAATCAAATTTTGTTTGATTCTATGTTAAAATTTAGTTTACATGTATCGGACGTGTGTATGAGATCCTCAAGAATGTTGGACTTCGTCTTGAGAAATTCTTATCACATACGTAGCACCTTAGTCATACATGTGCTATATACGATACATTGGTTCGGAGCTTGCTTGAATCAGGTTCAATTGTATGGGCGCCTTATGATGTCTCTAATTCCCTCAGATTAGAGAAGATACAGAAGAAATTTCATAGGTATCTCTACGTGAGGGAGTTTAGATTCTACCCAAGTTTATACCCCAGCGCGTGAGTACAGGGCTGCCTGGGGTATGTAACCCTCGAGAAAAGAAGGTCGATTTATTTGGCAAAGCACTTCTTCAAGCTGTCGGTTGGTTGCTCTTATGGGCGCCACCTCACTGCCTTCTAGCTAGTTCGCGTGTGCCTTTTCTTCCGCCAAATGTGATGACAGGTGCTCTCAGAAACTCTCGGGTAACCAGAGCTGTTACTCCGCTAACCACTTGGCCGACCACTCACCGTTTCGTTGATATTTTATTTGAGATTTTATTATTCTTTTCTTTTCTTTATTGTTCTATAATATATGTTATTTTTTTTTCATCTTACTATTGTGTTTTTATGAGTGATTGGTTACCTGGCTTGTTCTGTATGCCAATCACGCGTTGTCTTTATGAAAAATAAATAAGTCACAAGCGATGAGAACCTTAGCAGATCCGGGCAAGAAACACTATTAGAAGATATTACGGGAACAATTTACATAATTACATGGACCTCGACATTAACGTGATGACATCTGAAGTTAAGGGACTTAAAATCTAAATAAAAAATAATTTTCATTTTTTTTTTCTAACCCGGAATATACGTGTTCCTTTCCCGTAAAAACGGGATTTCATTGAATATTGTTTGCAATATGAAACGTCTATTTACTTGTGATACAATGTATGAGACAATAATTTAATTCGCTGTATGTTATTGTAGTTAAATAATGTTAAATAAACGTTATTGAAAACGTTGATAGCGAGCCGCATAGAAGCGTGTTAGGACCGTACCCTAACCTAAATCCGACACGGCGTACGCGACCGTTGAGAAAGTGTTGGCGAGTTTGAAAGTGAATTTTGCCGCCGAGATCAGTCGCCGCTCGTAGCTCGCGGACGGCGCACGTGCGCTCCGCGTCACCGCGAACGCGTTCGCGAACACGCGCACCAAGTTTGTTCAAATCGAATTCGGCGCGCATCACTATCCGCCAGTGTCAATCCCCCCCCTTTCGAAACAGTGCGAAATTAAACAAAAAAACATGTGTACACAGTGCATCCGACTAATAACAGTTTTAATTATACGTAATAAATAATGTGGTAAGTTGTTTATTTTGCACATTGAACATATCGAAGCGATAAGGCTCACCGAATTGTATACGATATTTTTTTTATAATCTACCCTTCTATCTTGAATAAATACGTTTATTGAATTATGCAACACACATGCGTATTGATAAGAATATTATTATTATTATTATTGCAAAAATATTAAATAATTGCAATTATTTAATATTTTTTTTTCTATTGGCGCTTATCATCATTAATAATTCATGTCATATTTTTTTAGCGGCCAGTTCATCGCCATGGTTAAATCTAAACGATTACACTTTTTTTCGGCAGGAAATTACGTTTTATTCAAATCAAGTTTCCGGATGACGCGAATCTCGATTTGCATAAGATGTACGTATACATTTTTCTACTATAAAATGTATAAATATTGCATTGCGAAAATGTTGTCTTGTTGATTTGGCAAGGTTAATGACTTGAGCCAGATCAAAACAACATCCTGATCGTAGACGAATTGTGACGTAAATATCAATAGAAAGGAATGACGTGTTTGTTATAAATAATTTTCGCTATATGCATACCACGTGTATATTTTAGATATCTAATTTTTTTTTAAGATAAAAAATATCAACCAATGAGTCTACGGAGGCCTTGAGTCTTAATACGTAAAGCGGATTGTATCTATTAATATTACAAAGCCAAGGCAAATCCATCGTGTTTTTTTTTTGTAGTTAATTGGTCTCGATGGTATCGTGATGGTTGACGATCTCCGCGGTTAGTTGCCCTAGTCACATATATAGCCGAAGGAAAGGAATAATAAATAAACAAGAATAAACATCGACATTGTTGATTCAATTAATTTTGTTTGTTTTCTTCTTATCTAATTTATTTTGTTTGATAAAATCATCAAGCGATGATATCGCTGGCTCTTGTTGAATCTGCGATACATACGGCACAAATGTTAATCGGTATCGATTACCAAATAAAAACATATGGAAGGTTGTGATGAGTGTGTGTACATAAAAATTTAAATAATCATTAGCATAATTTATTTCATACGTAACGATCAATTTCAATAATGTGCAACGTAATCGAATTTTTTATTGTTCAAACAATAAAATTTTATATACAGTTGTTGGCTTAAAAGAGTTTTGAGAATTCTAATGGTATATTTTATGGTTATTGGATACTAAAGTAAACATTAACTTTTTCCAAAAGAGATTTAAATATTTTTCTAAATATGGCAAAGCAATGTCACAAAGAAGACGATGAAATAAAAATGACAAAAGAATTCACAATATTTTTTTAACGTTTAATCATATTTGCGATGAGGAGAGATTCAAAATAAAACAATTGTTATTAATGAAAAATGATGAAAACACGACAGTCTTATGTGATAATGTGAAAATGTATGACAAATGATCGTCTTTTTTTAAATTTAAAAACCCATATTTTTGATACGCAAAAATGCGTGAACCGGCTATTCGCGAATTTTAGCTATGACGCGAAAACGCGTCAACAGGACCGCATATATTATTCCATCTTTAAAGGAAACGATTACAGTAGTGTTATTAATTTTTTTGTGCACTTTTCTTTGCATAATTAATCAATTCTGTACATGTTTTAAAATCTGGAATAATATTTTAATTAATAAAAATATATATAATAGAGAAATTGTACTATATCACTGTCTAATGAATGAAGAATAGTATATAAATATATGAAAATAAATAAATATTTATTTATCACTCTTATGTAATATGTGAGAATAGAAAAATGTATACAAAATATAAAAAAAAAATACGTATTTTACTGTATTTAAAGTCAAATTTTGTTCTTTATAATTAAAATCAAATAGATTAAGCTTTTTCATAACGTGGGCCAGAGGTATTGGCCCAAAAGATTTTTTTGTAAACAACTTGAACCATATTAGATCAAATCCTATAGATGCATTTTATTCATTTTTCCAATGGATATCTCTTTTAATAAATTGTATAAAATATATAATGAGAGATTCGACTAAAAATTGACATAGTGGATAGGGTTAATATATGCAGGTCCTTATATATATATTTTTTTTAAGTAATAAAAATAAATAAATGTACATTTAATTTTTTTTAAGAGGAAGCAATTTTATTTTGATGCTGCTTTTTTTTAATAATATTTTCACTACTTCATGGTAAACATTTTGCTTTATATTTAGCTTTTCCACTATGTGGGCCAGACATATTGGCCCAAAAATATTTTTTAACTAAAAATGAAACCCCTCTTGTCTTTTTTTGAATACGATAACAGATCAAACCTTATAGATTATGTTATTTATTTTACTAATGATTTCTTTTATATATTCGTAAATAAAATTGGTTAGAATAGAGAGTGTTGAAGAATTATAACTAATATGTAGTGATAATCACTTTAAATTGAGATAAAATAGCTTCGATTAAAATATAATCGAAGATTTGTGCTTAAACTATCCAATGAAATATCTTTAAATAAAATCTAAACGTAGTCTAAATCTCTTCTTAGAAGGAATAAAGCAGTTATTATTGGCAATCGTGACGTTTTGCATTCACTTTTCATAGAAATGTTAAGAAATATGTGCCTTATTTAGCATGCCATTCTATATTAATGAATCAGACAATGGTTTAGATACAAATGTTCAAACTTCTATACTAAATATTTTTTTAAAAAAACGCATACAGAAAAAAGAGTCATATCAAACATGTTGGTTATATTATTTCATGATTTTGTAAATACTAGCGGTTTCTTATCTACAAAAATTCTATTTTTACGAGTATTATATCAAATTTCTGGCCATTTTTGTCATATACGATTTTTTATCAAATTATTTATATATGCGGTTGTACTCGGTACTGATTGCGGTTAATTATTCAGCGAGTTAGCCTTGAAGCATATTATTGGCAGTGTCAAAAATATGATAATAAAACAAACAATGTGTGATATAATTTTAATGTGCGATAACATATTAGTTTAAAACTGCACACGTACATCCGGCCATGTACTTAAATTAAATTATTTTTTTCTATTTTTGTATCATATGATAATCAGAGAAAATGTTTGACGTTGATATATGCAGCATATTGACCTTTTAAGATAACGACAAGATCAAGTTTAATTATGTTGAGTGATTATACGTTGAATGGCGTCAAATAGCATATTTTTCAGCAATTCTTGGTATATTTAAATAATTACAGAGAACTGTTCATAAGCAAACAATGTTTATCTTTCAGAGCTCTTTTAGAAACAACATAAAAAGCAGGGATTTGTTTGTAGGTCGTATCTTTTGAATCCCTCGAATATTAAAGCTCAAATCATTAAAATACAAAATTTTCAGCTCTGAAATTAAAATATATATATTTTTTATATATAATTCCGATTATAAATCAGAATTAAGAGTTTTTTGCGCGAAACTGTTAATGGAAGAATCGTGTTTAAATTCAATGGAAGGCTCATAAACGTCACATAATGCACTTAGATAAGAACATTTAAAGAAATCCGTTCTGGAATTATACTACGCAAAAAATGCGAGTTTAATTAAAATAATAATAAAAAAAAAAACATCATCCATGAATGAAACTAGAATGTTTCGTGTCCGAAAAGACCCTCAAAGTTTAAAGTCATCAAAAACTCATCATCCGATTCATAAATTCGAATTGTAGCCGCGTTATTTTCATAATAAATAATATTTTTTAGACAGAAACAAATTCGTTGTGTTTAACAATGAATTTTCGACTGAATGAAACGACTGCAAATCGGACATAGAATGAAATGACTGCAAAAAATGCACACGGTTGATTAATAGTGTCGTATTAATATTATATATATATTTTTTTTATTATCGAGTCGAAAACTCTGTTCGTTTTGTAATGAAAGAAATGCAAAAATCCAACGCCAGTTGTGCAAACATTTTATAAATATAATGTCGTTCGCGTGTTTGCGGGGAGACGTCCATTTCAATATTTGTTTAATCGACACGAATTTGAATTTTAAAATTGCGCTATTAATAAAAACATGCTTTGGCGTATCACCATATCGTGGACAGTTGTGGGTCGTCTGATGATGCTGTTTGTTTTCGTGTGTTGTGATGTATAGCTCTGTCCAAATATTACATTTTAATGGACGTTTGTGGGAAAATCGCGGAAAACCGCGCGCTGCACAGGTGTTTCTTTGCGCCAAACATTACATCAGGATTCACAAATTTACATAATATATTTTCAAATATAAATAATAATTTTCTCTCTAAAGTGAATAGCACATAATATTAAATCAAGTTAAATACCAAAATTATGAAAGTTTATTCTCATACACAAAAAGGGTGATAAATCTAACGTTATTAATTGCAGTCCGGTAGCTGTTTTGTCGAGCCCTGCCAAGTTGTTCGAGATGTTCTACATAATACATATTTCATCATATTGAAGGTAGAA
The DNA here is from genome assembly GCA_022495035.1 of Philopotamus ludificatus. Taxonomy (NCBI): domain Eukaryota; kingdom Metazoa; phylum Arthropoda; class Insecta; order Trichoptera; family Philopotamidae; genus Philopotamus; species Philopotamus ludificatus. The sequence goes on along the minus strand of JAGXCT010036307.1, from coordinate 64,294 downwards.
TTATCGATGAGCAACATGGTTTTCGGCCTGGGCGCTCAACAGTCTCTGGCCTTCTTAGTTTTTCAAATTATTTGTCAAGTCATTGGATAAGGTGGTCCAAGTCGACGTTGTCCATAACGACTATGATAAAGTAGATCACGCTAGTTTCATTTTGAAACTAGATCATTTTAAGTATTCGGATAATCTCGTACGTTTCTTCTCCGGTTATATTATAGAGAGAGAACAAAATGTGACATACGACTCTTTAACGTAGTATGCTTTCAATACACCTTCCGGAATTCCACAGGGGTCAAATTTTGTCCTTATCGCAGACGATTTAAATATATTTATATCCGTTACACCAATGAAAGATGCCCCTTCGTTGTAGTTTCGCTGATTACACGAATGAGCCCCTTATCTTTGATTACAGACTTAGGAACGTAACTCTTCCCAAGCAATCGTCTATTAAATATCTGGGTATTTTGCTTGATTCCAAATTAATATTTAACCCTTTCAATGCGGCGGGTCTAAACACGTTTACCGCTATATTGGACCATTTTCTTATAAGAGATTTATGCAAACATGTTGATTAGGATATGTTCTTCCATCTCAACTAAAAAAAATAAACTCGATTCGCTTTATTTTCGTAATAATAAATCGAACAAAATATCAATTGCTCAAACAGTGATTAAGTGAGAAAAAAATGGGAATGCGAATCAAAATCAAAAATGCGAAATGCAATTTTCTTATACCATTACATCTGTACACGTGTATGTGGAACATAACGTACGTGGAACACCCTTAACAACCCCTGAGCCGAGATACGTTACCGATACTACTGCGGAGATTTGAATGAGACACCACGCACGGTTTTGAATCGTTACTATTCATATTTACATATAACATGGTTCCTATAAATTTCTTGTGGTATGTTGTATATTTATATTAAAACAAACACCATCACTTAACTCGGTCTAGTTTACATGTAACGACAAGTTAAAGTTTTAAAGAATCTGCGCATGTACGACATGCGGCCGCACCCTGGACACGATTTGTATACGCATGTACGTCATGCGCCCCACACTGAAAGGGTTAAGGGCTTTGTTGGTCTTTCTCTTGAGTAATCCTCATTACACACATTGCACCTTAGTTGTTAGAATGCTATACGATAAGATGGTTCGGAGTTTGCTTGAATCAGATTTGTGGCAGTTATACCACAGAGTTCGAGATAATTTACCTCACTTATATTTGAATGTTTCCCATAATAATGAGTGACATAAAGCGCCTCTAATGGGATCAAGTGGCGTCATCTCTTTTGACAAAATGATCATCAGCGCCACTGCTAAGGCGTCTCAAGGGTAGCCAACCCCTCTCTGCCCCCCGGTGATCGTAACGTTAAGATGTTTCTGCATTTTGCTCCGTCGTAGGTTGTAGTCGCCATCTTGTTGGTGCCGCCATGACGCCTCTGGATATATCCTCTCGTCTTTTCTATGGCAAACCATACCGACTAACCGATTGAACACTATAATCCCTGACGTTCTAGCCGCAGATTTCTCATCAGCATCCCTAAAGATTGATACGCTGTCACAAGAACCTTCCACCGGCCCCTCGACGGGATCAATGGAGGAGTACTCCTTCGCGGATACTCTTGGCACTAGACCGCCATGAATGCCGTCACTTTCAGAGATCGCCAAGGATAGAAAAGATGTCTATAAATGTTGTTCTTCAATAACTGCGTCAATTTATTTACTATAAATTGTGTTTGCATTTCAATCATCTGCTAAAGTAAAGGCTCGCCATGGTCTCTCTGTAAATAGTCACGAACTTCTGTGATATTTTACAGATTCCATTATATGGGCGCCATACGACGATTCAAACTCACTTAGAGTAGGGAAAATTCAGAATTATTTTTGAGATATATACCTCAGCTTATACCTCAGGTACAGGGTTGCCAGGAATATGTAACTCTTAGCAAACTTTGCTGTATGAGGTTTCGCATTGTCGTCTAAAAGAATGACTCGCTTGCAAATCGTGGTTTCATTTTGTGATCTGCTGAACATGTTTTTGTATTTATTAATATTTATTTAAGTGGCCTGAGGCGGTTCTCTGGCAACTGGAGGACATCGCGCAATCTCCAGCAGAGACAGGTCCGTCTCAATCCCGATGTCAGGACTGTGACAGCCCGGGAGTCGAGCTGTCAACGTGCGGATTGTAACAATAATAATCAGGCGAGGCTAGGGCCAATTCGTATTTAATTTACGGTCTGATCGGGTGCTACGGGGACCTCCTGTAGCACATATGTCACCGAATTGGCCTGGATAGCGGCCTGGCTCCTCATTGCTTCGTAGAATCTACGAAACCATGATTTAGCCAATCGCCATTGCCGCTCCGTCCAATACCAACACACGACAACACTCGACTCTGGACTGTTTCTGTTAAACGTTAAATTTTGTTGGTGTTGGACTATACTTTGACGGTCCCACCATACACATAAATAAATCTTAATGTTTCCTTTAATATAGTCATTGTCTTCTGCGGACGATATTATCATGGGTAACCCATTTTTCATCACCGGCTTAAAAAAGGCTCATTTTTTTTCCTTAAGAACAGTGTTGTTCCAATTGACATATGATATGCTTTATTACGTTTATTAAGATTAATCTTAGTACCCATAAACCTAACTTGGTGACTGTCTAATTTCTCTAAATGGCGGTAATTAATTTATTCTAATGTATTAAACCTTTATGACATCTTTATTGTTTATCAGCGTAGATCTTGCTCTAATATCATCCTTAAAAGGTCATCATCAAAGTCATAAGGGTGACCCGCCTTCGGTTCGTCTTTCAAGGTCATGTCTAATTTCTAACTGCCCGGTCACCTATTAGTCCTTTACCGTATACACTACATATTTTTCAGCTGTTGCTGTATTGCCTTGTTTTAATTTCCAAAACATCACATGATGAATTTGCAATTTTTGATTGTCCGTTAGTATTTAAGTATATGAAAATTAGATTAGATTAGAAAAAACACTTAATTAAACGTCGAATAATAACATTTATTTTACATTTTTTTAATATGAAAACTTCTTCGAATGTTGAGTGAATAATTATTTCTCCCTCTAATCTTTAAAATTCTTACTCACGAGTTCATGTATTTTATTAATTGTCATTTTTTTCTTCTACTTTCATCCTTTTTTTTTTAAAGTATGAAGTATTTCATATGGTAGACATATTGAGTAGTTTGTAGTGTAGTCAAAAAAATGTTTTTTTAATAAAAAGGATCATTTATTTATTTTAATTTTAATATTTTTGACTATGATATGCTCAAAAACATCCAGATGGAACCTAACTTTATACTTTATGCAAGCATATTTTGTACGTACTTAAATAATAAGTATTTATATAAATAATAATTTTCCATATGATCAATAATTTCATATAAACTTTAGAGTATTTGTTTTACTGTTTTTAACTAAAAAATACGACTAATAATTTATCCATAACGATAGACAATAAGCACACCTAAATAAATAGTAAGCCTAGAAAGCTCTACGATTTTTGAAAAAATAAGCATAAAAATGAACACTAGCCAAATACTTTATTATCAGTATTTTTACATCCTTTTTTGAAAGAAGATGTATAAAATAAATTAAAAAAATAACCCCACACAGTCTAGGTATAGATTTTGATTTATTATATATTCAAAAATCTTATTAAAGTATTATTTTTGACCGGATTATTCTAGAACTTGTAAAACGAAAACTTCCCAGAAATCAGGTCTATTATTTTTTTAATCTATTGAGATCTGTGAAATATTTTAATCATATCATAAATAATTTCCGGTATTGTTTATCAATGCATTATCAATAAAATAATCAGTAAATATATCTTAACAATTTTATATTCATTATTATTAGTGACAACCTATTGACATTTATCAGGTAAAACTCTGATAAGCGTCTCTAAATGATAAATAAATCTTGAAGTCAATAAAAAAAATTGAAAATATCACCAGAATAAAATTTGTAAACAAATTTTAGAGCCAAATTGCCTCATTGTAAATAAATATAAATCACTCATTTATTTATTATTTAATATAATGAATATTTAGTATAATACTGACTTGTTCCATTATCAAAATAAATTTATTTTGTAGGATTATATTACTTGATTGAGATTAATTATGTTTCGACGTATAGTTGTTTGATATATAAACAAAATAAATTACCATTTCCTGTTTATTCATCCGAAGTTTCCGCTGCCCAATTCTTGCGAACCAATTAGTTTAGCAGGCCATTATTTCGTCTGAGCCGGATTTTTCCTAGGGTAATCCAGAAAGAATTATACCGTAACATCTCCGGCTGGCTATCCACAGGGGTAACATAAACACGGATAATCGACCATAAAACGTTCATTTTGACGCAGGAAAAACTACCGGCGATCATTATTCCGAGACTAAAAGGTTCCTGGACCGGTAGTAAATTTTCTTATTAGCAAAAAACGTGTACAGCGACATTTCTCTCCAGACAATGTTAAAATTTAATTAAGTTCCAACTGGCCACTTCATCTGTGAAGTTTCGAGCACGTTGCATAATTTTTCTCGTGAATAATATAACCGATGTTATTATAGAAAAGTTACGGCGAAGAGATCCGCCATATGCATGTTGATGAAGCGGTCCTTGAAAATGTCTAGGATTTTCATCGAAAATTATGCGATGTAAAGCGGAAAACGCTATCGGCATGCCATATTTTTTTGCACGCTTTCATTAAATCATCCCTTGACAATGTTGACCTTGAATGGTAATATGGAAAAGTTGAAGAGGGCAAAAATCTCTGTGCAAACATCTTATTTATCGGCATAAATTTGAAATATTTGTTTAACGTGACTCGAATACATTTTTATATATTTTGCCAAATTTATTGAACATTGTTTAGTTATGGCCACCTTAAAATATTAAATAATTTTCCACTCTCATAATATAAATTCGTTTAATTTTGCCTCATCGATTAGACCTCTCAATATTCCAAAACAACAGCTTATTACAACACAACCTCATATTATTGTTGAATATTTAATCAGATTGTTCAGCGATTTCTATGACAATATTTTTTCTCTATATATAGCAGTACAAATCAAAATGTCCAATCATCATGACGCTGCATATTTTCAGTGTTTTATTGACATTTTGTGCTATATATGGAATTGCAGCTATTTTTGGCGGACATCGCGATAAACAAGAAACTATGTAGTTCACCTGATCACACATCGCGTACGTATATCGAGTCATAAATACACGGCCTTTGTTTGCTATATTTTTCATTAGAAAACTAATTTTATATCCAATACTATATATAGGACTGCTGTTTGCACAAACGCTTTAAATAGCCCGAGTGCCAAAGTTTTTTGAGCAATCGAGTATTGATATATAACCTATCTTGAGATAACAACACGTGCGGTAAGAAATGTATTTTGGAGCGATATAGCTTATTTTTTTACAGTTGATATGTAACAAAATTAATTCTTACATCTCGATAAAGCTCCACAAAAACGTCTAGAGATTTGAAGTTCATTCAAAATTAGGTATTTCAAAAACAGTTGTACCTTTTCTACTCCGTGGGCCAGAATTATTAGCCGAAAAGAATTTTAAGCAAACAACTTGAACCAAGTGTTTTAATATTAAATTAAAAAAAGGCTTTTTCTGAATAGGATATCAGATTAAACCCTATAGATGCATTTTATTCATTTTACCAATGAATATCTCTTTTAATAAATTTATAATAAAAATATAATGAAAGTAACTCATAGATTTGACTAAAACTGGACAAAATGGAAAAGGTTAGCGATATAAATAGGTAATAATCTGACGAATACAGAGTATACAAAAGTACTTAATAATTCAATTGCTTAATTTTTTCATCTATGATTTTAGCTTCGTTCAATCTATTTAATTAACGATAATACATCTTTCCAGTAATGGTTTTACCTGCTTTTATTAATCCATAATAAATAACTCCACATAACTCACTAAATGCATAAAAAACCTTTCCAATTGTTAATTATTAATTCATGTGTTGTCGACGTTGAAGATGCGAATGATTGTGATAGTTCTATATTTGTTGAGGATTAGATTCCATTAGAGATTATAGCATGTTTGAGGTTCTCCCCGAATTCGTGCAATAATCATCCGATTTAAATCGTTAAAACCAATCAATAAATGATAAAAACTAAAGCTGACAACAAAAAAATTACAATTCGCAAAGATTTTACTGTATTTGAATCCAAATTTGTGAAAACGTGGATTTCTTTACGGATTACTTATTAATATTAGTTAAAGTAGAATGATATTTGTTTTAAATATGATCAGCCACCAAAATGCATTGATTGAAAAATCGTATTTGTAGTATTTTATACTGTTTTTATACGAAAGGATTGCAAACTAACTGCGAAATGTATGAAACGGTTCTAAAGCTTCGGATTTAGATTTTCGTCAATACTATAAATAATTTTTAGTAGACCTTAATGACTTGATAACAACATTCGTAAGGAATTTTCTCAAGAACTTTCCTGAAAAGCTATTGGAATTGGAACTGGTTTTTTTTTTTAGAAAGACATATGACAATATGTCATTTTATTAATTGGATGTTAGACCAAACCATATATTGTAGATGCTTCTTATTCATTTTGGCAAAAATATAATGAGAATAACTCATAGATTCGACTAAAAGTGGACAGAGTGGAAAGGGTTAATGATATATTTTATGTTGTTCAATAAACAATATAAAAAAATACGTTTACGTATTTATTTAAATTATTTAAATAATATAGATTATTTAACGTTTCGACATACAACTTGACCATATTTTCTACGTTCTTACGTTCATGGTTGAGGTTGGAAAATAGGGGTAGGGCTAGGATCTGTTTCGCTTACTTTTTGTTAAGTAAAAATGGGTATATAAATGTGAGCATATAGTTTTATGACTTTTCAAGATATTTTATCCAACTACTATAATCCATAGAACATCTATTCTGCTCTTCAAGTGGATATTGACTTACATCTTGATTTTTAACTGAAATATGGACAGTTTCAAATTCATTTTAAATGGATTGATACTATTTACTAAGCTAAAAAATAATGTATTCGTTCTTATAATTCGAATTTACATCATCAAAATGAAAAAAAATGCCAAAAAAAGCCAGTCGTAATCTAATATAAAGGTTCTTTCACCACTTACTTCATTTTTATGTTCTAAAATAATATAAACAGCATTTTTCAATATCCAAAATATACTTAGAACCTCTCCTCTAAAAAACCAATTCACCTCGCAATAAAGGACAAGTTCACCACATTTCAAATCGAGCAACCCACAATATTCTCTGAATTCTCGTCTGTATAATGCTCTTGCTCTAATTTTATTCACAAATTTTACAACCGGTACCATAACGTTCTGGTATTGGTGTAAAATGCAGTGATGTTAGTACAAGACGATTCAAAAAAATCTAGCAAAGGTGTGATGCTATTGATTTTATTTCATCGACGACGCTTCGTCAGTACACACACTGATGAATTCACTATGAACTGATTTTAAATTCTTTAGGAATTATTTTTCTTTTTTCGATATGTTTGATTAAAAATGCGCCATTTTTAATCTTATATCTTGAATTATAGGATCGTTTTCTATAAAAAATGTTCTTATTTATCAGCTAACCCGAAACGCTAATTAATTATTGTTATTGTAATACACTTAGTTTCCTTGCTGCAACTGGTTTTTTTAGTCATTAATCATGGTAGGTTCGTCTAACATTTCGTCTAGTTGTTCTTCGTTAAAACCACGGTCCTCCTATAATTCATCGAAATCTTGTATATCCAGTTTATCAAATCGTTTACGACAAATGTTAATTTTATTTTCGTATCCACCTCCTATTTGTGGTGCAACATTTTTTCCAGTAACTGATTCTGGCCACATTTTTATTTTTTGACAGATATAGAAACATTTCTCATCTCATGCTTGTTTTTTCTATAATCGTGTTATTCACAGATATGTCACAATTCATCAATCGTATTGTAGTAATACCGTGTTATACGAGGTCCAAGTGTACTTTTGTCTAAAACTCATAAAAAAATCCATTTAATAAATCATTAAGAATGGATTAAAACATATATTTTTGATTTTACACAAAGAAATCTACCGTAAAAATCTTTCTAGATTATTATCGAATTTAAACGATGATAGTAAATCCTGAGACAATTTAAATTCAGTAAGATGATAATGAAATCTAATCCAAATCATTTTCATATCATTTCTATTGTTGATATTGATTTTTTTCACTGGCTTATATCTGTTTAAAATCATGTTATGTTAGTATTATTTAAAAATAATTAGATTGTTACTGAATGATATAAAAATATTTAGTTTAAGATTTTTTAACTCCTTTAAAAAATCATCTGTTTAAAATCACAACACGAAAAAACCCACTGTGTATTTTCTAAAAGTAGATTTACATTATTTTTCCTTGATAATTCTGTTGAGATATATTTTTATTTTTAAAAAACGTTGTTTATTTTGACTTTCTTTAGTATTTTTTTGTTATCAAAAAGAATTATACGATAAAAAATTATTTATCTATCGTCGCAACATAAGATATATTTAAAGAACACATTTCTAAATATCTAATTTTTTATGTGTCGACAAATATTTGAGACAAAAATAGAAGTGATATGCTAAAAATAACATACAAATTCCTGATAACCAAATTTGAAGATCAAACAACTCGAAGCTCTGCGTAACTTTATCAATTAAAATTTGATCTTAGGTGTTAAAAAAATAAGTATAAAAACAGCTACAATGATATTATAAAAGATAACCTGGATATTTTTCATTATTTGGAATTGAAAGAAATCACAAAATATACCTAATCGATTTATTTCGAGAAAAAAATCTTTCTTCATTTCGGTTTTAAACTAAAAAATCGCCGAGAAAACAGATGAAACTTTTTTGACAGCAAACAATAAAATAACCATTTAACATGGCTACAAATGTCATGATTCGTCAGTGAATAGTGCACCAACACAACAACAAAAAATATCAATATTATTTCGATCAGAGTATTTATAACTTTATTTATGCAATAATAAATAATTGGCGCAAGAAGTCTAAATTAAAGATCGAACCACTTTTTATGCAGATTTTTTTTATCAAATAATTTGATTAAAGGAGACCGAAAATAAACTAGTCAAAATAGTCTGTTAGTTAAATACCTTATCTAAAAAAGACGTACATAGTTCCAAAAAAACATCTAAACCCAGATAATATTGATCTCGAGTCAATGATGGATCCTTGTTATATAATCAAATATTATTGACGACGTTTATTTATATATGATATTCAAAAACATCTTCATTGTAATATTATTAATATAAATATAGAATATACAAACGGATATTTAGGTCGAGTTATCGCGAACAAAGAATATACATTCATTTAGTGATGGAAAGATGATGATACGTTTTTGCTGCAATTTAACGTCAGGTCAAGGACTCTTCCTATCTTTTAAAGATCATTACCATTTTTTTCATATTATTAACATGATTTATTCCAAGTTTTATTAAATAACGATCGTCAACATAGTATAGTCTTCGAAAATACGTTTATATATGAAATTCTATCCCATTCTTTGTATTCATATGATATTCTCATCTTATATTCAAGCCATACAGTAAAAAAAATCATTATTTTAGTCAGGTAATATATTTTTTTTGCAGAGAAAAGCTACGGATATTTTTTTAATTATTAATAAAAAATATGTTTCTTTAATGATCTTAGCTCAAAACTAACGTACACGTAATTTAATTGAGCTACCTGTGTATAATTTTCGATAATAATAATTCTCAACTCAAGGTTGAATTTTTTTCTCTCATTACTCAGCGAAAAGATTGCCGGCTACGCCAGTCACGTAATTTTATAGACGTGCATCACAATTTATATATGCATTAGATTATCCTGTGTATGTACCGAACGATAATCAAAGCTGAAATTGCATTTTCATAGTCCAATTATATGTATATCACAATGAGTTTTTCTGATCCGGAGACAATGAAAGAATCTTTCATTTTCGCTTACAGCTCGCAGGATCTCATTTCATGCGAAAGCTTTCGTATTATCCTGAAAAATAAAATTTCCCATTTTTCGTGTAGGACCTCATTGTACGTACCGCTGACATATGCCTGTTTATCCCCGTGTGTTTATGTGAGACATAATATTATTATATATAGTGAAGTAATCTTGTTTATGTCATAACGTATTGTTGGTCTGAGCGTCTAGGATTATGGCTATGATCATATTTTTTAATATAGCCATTATTATAACTGATTTATGTTGCTAATTTTAATATAATATAAAGACCCAATGATGGAGTAAAAATATATTATGTTCGAGTGTTTTAAAAGTTTTAGATGCTCTCGATAAAATTGCCATCTCGGTTCACAATAAAGCGATTGCATTACGTCGTTCGTGAGCAAACAACTTTTTCCAATATTCGCGAATTAAAAACTTTACAGCGTCCTCGATTGTGGTTAGAACAAATTATGAAAATATCTGCGCATTTTATCGCCGAAAACATTATTTTTCTATAAAATTGTACGTATTTCTACACTCGGGGGCTTTATCATTCAGTGCGTGTCATATCTATCCTTCGGCAGTAAACTGTTTCGATATTAAATTTATTTTATATAAAAGTATGTGATCAATCACACGTCTGTGTGCGGAATATCTAGAAAATTGAGCTTGATTCATACGACTAAATAAAATTCTCAGACAGAATATATTTTTTTTATTCATCATTCAATAAATAAATAGCAATTTTCTTTTCTGACTTCTCGTCTATATGGTTTCATATATAGATATATTTTATTATTATTAAGGATAATAGCCATGTGTACTTATGTAGACTTGATGTTATAGGGTCCGAAAAGTAATTATTTTTTTTGCCGGTGAAAAACATGAATTTAATAAAAAAATTTAAATACTTATCAACAAACACTTTTTGCCAAAGTAAAGGAAGTTGTTCGATTTCCTTTTAGAAAAAATCCTTAGATTTTTCATTGAAAAACTTTTCCAAGTGCGTTTTCACTTCTCTAACATTATTCATTGTTTTTACCTCTTAATATATGCTCTAACGATCTAGAAAGATGATAATCTGACGAAATCCAGTGAATAGGGTGGATGAAATAAAAGTTCTCCTTTTTTTTCCACGTGTTATTTTTGAGGATCTTTTTTTTGTTATTGAACAAAACAGATCCTTTTTTATGAGCTCAAATTGTTCACAATACACTGTCGCTGTAACGGTCAAGGTTCAAGGAATTCATAGTATGTAATTCCAGAAAAATCCCACCACACATAAGCAAGGACTTTCTTTATTGTTAGTATCGGCTTCATACCGAGACAAAAGAGACGCACAGATGGTACGTCATTGATCGAGCGCCGTCTCCGTCAATTCATAAGAAACTCAAATTCCTTGCCTAGACAATTTTCCTATGCGACGAAGATGATCCTGAACTGTAGGCCATGGACAGGCAATCTTCAATAATAATTCCTCAATTGTTAAACGAGGATCTGAATCCACCATTGTCTTCAGGATATCATCATTTAATTTTTGGGGCCGTTCTTTTCGTGCGACGTCTTTGAGATTCCTATATACATTTTTAAACGTTTAAACCATCGATGACTCTTGTTTATTTTCAGAATATCACATTAAGTATCGGTAATTTTTTTCACTGCTTCGTTGCCTTCATTCCTTGATCGAACAAAAATAGCATTCATCATCATTTGCCAACCACAAGGCTCTCACTCGCTGAGGGCATGGGCCTTACCAAACTCTCGCATGGCAGTCGAGGCTAAAGGAACCTGAGTCTCACACGCGACGTGAGGGCTCCCCTTTCGTGTCCATACCGCGGGGACCCGAGCCGTCTTGGTATGCGATTTTGTTGTAAAGAGTTTCCGTCTCTTGGCCATTGCTGGCATTGGATGTACATCTTCTACCATGTTGCTATCGTATTTTACCCTCTCGACTGTGTCCAGGCAAGTAGGAGGGGGTTTGTCTCGGTATTCGTTTGTTCTCTTCTCTAAGGCGTTATCTGCTTATAACGAGTCACGAGTGACAAGTAGCGAGCGACCGCACACACACACCTATATAGATAAACACAGGCATACATATGCACATCTGCCCAAAGCGAGTCTCAAGTAGCCGGTCGCAGAGTTATTAGCCCTGTCGCGCAATAGCAATCCTTTTATCATGGGAAAAACTTCCTCAGAGAGGGGTCCTCTAGAAAGAAGTAAGAAAAGCGAAAGTATCGAGACTACACCAATTATTGGTCAAAATATGAGGGTTTTCCTTCCCAGGGTATACTGGCTCTGTGGTGAGAAATCCGTTAGAGACCAGGTTTATTTATACACATGGGGATATGTGTACACAAACATGTACACATTTTTAAGGGGTGCACTGTTTTGTTGAGTATTTATCAACAATGACGTAAGTGTGCTTCTTTCATTGTTGGCCTTGAAATCTTTCCCCTTAGTAGAAAAAAAAAATTTAACCGAAAAATAAAATTTACAAGCTTTAACGTAATCGACACTATGACTTGACTCAAATTAACTATAACCGTGAACTTGTATGACCTCATATGATATTATGAATTCACAGTATCACCGTACCGATTTGACATCGTCGAATTTATTTGTGCTAATAATTAATTTCGAATAATCGATGAAATAATTGGAGCGTAAGTCGATTTTTTTTTATCTCCGATTGAAAAGGGTTTCAATTTTTTAAGTACATATTGCCAACAAAGAGAATCTCATCGTTAATTAGCGCTAATTGAAAGAAATTCCTAATTATTTTCTCTTCGGTACACATTTATCGGCGCTGCTAAATCTAAAGGAGCCCATCGAGGGCCGTTCGCGCGCATTGTTTGAGTTATAAAAAAATGCGTCAAAGGCCCGTGACCCAATTTTTGTCAAACACAAGACACGTGTTGGTTCTTCGAGTTGAAAATAACGTAAAAAAATATACACACGTATCCAGCAATTAATGCCGCGAAAATAGCGTCCCACGTATAAATGATGACCTCATCGTAGTAATTGATTTTGGGACTCGTGGAGCGAAACGAGTTTTTTTTGTTACCCTCGTCAAGTTGCCACTGATCTTGTAACATGTGTCCGGCGATAGCGGTGCAAATGTTAGCTGTTTGATGCGAATTTGCCGTCTGGTTGAATAAGTGATGAACGCACTCTGAATATATTTAGAAATTATTTTCGGGATGCTAGTTTTATTTATGGATTTGGTCGGTGATTGATGGATAAATAGACGACATCCCTGCGCATCTCATCTCGGCCAGGACGAGCCTGTGCGATTTATTTTTGTGTAATAAAATTAATATTGTTTTACGCAATAAAATGGTTTAATGCTGAAATTTATTTATTTGTATCTGATAAAAACTGGATAATTTTACTTGAGTTTCCTATCTGATTTTTATTATAGTAGAATCTCGTTATTATCTCCACCTTTATTTTTTTTTATCTTCAGATACAGTGCACTCACGATTATCGGAGTCAATGGTGTGGAGTGGCGATTTTAACGATTTTCTAGAGTGCCAGTTGTAGTCGTACTCTTCACTTGCATCTCAATTCTCTTTATCCTTTGGTTGAGATTGGAAATAATATCCGCATTGTTTTTACGTTGAAACCCCTAAACTGTTGACCGACAATACTCTAGTCTGGATATTTTCGCTGCTCTTCGAGGAGGTCTTTCTCACTATGAAAGGATTGCTATTGCGCAACAAGGTCAATAATCACTCATGACTTATTATAAGTAGATAACGCCTAAAGAAGATGATAACGATTACTGAGGCAAACCCCCTCCTACTTGGCTGGATAATGTCGGTAGGGTAAAATCCGATACCAACAGTGGTAAAAGATACGGGTCCATGCCAGCAATGGGTAAGAGAGGGAAAACTCTTTACATCACACGTAAGACTCGGGTTCCTTTGGATTACCATTAGAGAGTCTAGTAAGGTCCATACGCGAGTGTATTCCTCGTGGCGGGCAAATGATGATGATGATGATGACATGAATCGTATTAAAAAAATTGCACATAAATTTACCATTAGCTCACAATTTTAGGATTTTTCACATGTTTCGTGCTCGTTAGAATCCTTACATAATCTTTCTACGTCTGCATAAATTTACTTCTACGATCAAACGAGTGTTATTTACTTTATTTGGTACGAAGCTTGAAATTCTTTTTGTATTCCCTTTAATCGAGTCGTCATCTTTGTTGCCGAGGGTTTTAAGAAGGCCCATTTATTTTTTTAGTCAAACTTTAATAATCTTTTCATTCATTCATGCCATTTTCTGGCCAATTATATATAGAAACATTTCTCATCGATGTTCTTTAAATGATCTTGGTTTTTGAAATTTTTCCATTCACATCAGTTTCGGCACCAGCTTCATAATCTTTGGAAAACTTCGATGTAGGTTTTCCATCATTTCCCAAGCATTTTTAAAAATGTATAATTTAAATGTCTCTTAGTTCTCCTAATCTTATTTTATAACTTGGAACAGTCAAAGTGCTGTTAGATTTGATTTCAAGACATATTTTGTTCTAAGAGTTACATGCCTTGGCATGAATTTTGAACCACTGTTTTATTGCATATATTTTTTTAAAACTAGAAACCTTTCTATTCATTAAGACATATTTCTCTTTTTTGTTCGCCTTTCAAATATGTCTAGTAATATATGAAATTAATTAAATTTATAATTAACTTAAACTATGTATTTATTAAACTCAACTCCTTTTTGACACGGTATTTATTACAACTACGAGAGTTGTTTAGTTTTTCTTTTTCTTTATCTTCTTGATATTTGAAATGTTATTTTATTATTCCATCATTTAGAATAAAAAGAAGTTCATGAAATACAAAGGCTGATTTATAATAGTATTGTTATTCATGAATTCTTCTTCAATATCTTGACATTCTAAGAATAAAAATAGTAATTTATTTGTATGCTTGATAATTTGATGAATATTTTGATATTTTTAAATAATCAATAAGACTCGAAATGACAATGCTCTTGGCGATGTCTCTGCCGCAGACTAAGCTCTTGTCGCACGTGTCAATCGCACGTTTCACTCGCACTCGGCACATCTTACCGGATGCGAGCGAGAAAAAACATCGCGCGCGTGGCAACAGAAGCGAATATTATTTTTTTTTCGCATTTATTCTTTAGCCTTCTTTAAACAAAAAAAAAAAAAGTTTACGACATGTAGGATTTGTATTAAAAGAGTTATTCGAGAAAAATAAAACATTTAGGGTCCTATATGGCTATTAATAATATTTAACATTGTTATCAGTTTGTTATATATACTTTTACTTTATATATCAAAGACTTTTCTGTCCGCGGGATAGCTCAGATGCTTCCTGGCCATATTCTTATACATTTTATATATTTTAAAAGCTTAAAAATGTCTAAATAAATATGGAGCCGATATATAATTAAGTAAAAATTATAAGCTGAATATCAACGTGTACAAAAAATATTTTCAATGTCGACATCGTGATATTGATCGAGGTTCGCAACACTGCGTTCTAATCTTTTTTTTAATAATTGTTTGAGCTCTGCTCACCTTTTCCTGAAACGTACCTAACCGCGTAAATCGCGGGCCGTATATTGCCAAATCTAAATATAAACAATTATTGTTCACGTACGGCTAAAAGTTTTATTAAATTTGACGAAGGTTAATTTTATATGTATCTCTAATTGAAATCTGCCAAAGTTTTAATCAACTCCCTTTGATAATTATTATCGCTAAAGTTTGTTTTCGGCAATGATTCGTTTTATGACTAAAAATATGTATTATTTTATATCGTTTCCCATGAGATTTGACTAATACGATAATTATTGCTAATAGAATAATGTTAAAATATTGCGGAAACCATTAGTTATCACGTGTTGACTAATGGATTTTTTATGTAGAGAAAAAAAGTCGATTCGATCATTATGGCCTCTATAGAAAATTGCTAAAAAATTGCATTACCCGCAGCAATAAATCTTTTTTAGTAATTTCTCCACGGCCGTATATCCCGATTGACACGGGTGCGATCTTAAATCTGTCAAAAATTTCTTTGAATGACTAAAGTAGATATTTATTGAGTAGTTTTCCATGCATATTTATTATATTATTTCCTTATAAATTCGTTTTATTGCTATGTGACCTTGTATTGCAATTCTTTACACATGCATATATGATCAGCTAAAATCTTCCTGGTGCTTATTTGCAAAACTGCTGATAAGATTCGGTAAATAGACGGTCGGAAAATGTCATAAATCTTATCAGTATTTGTGTATATGTACATACTTCGCGTATATGATAAGCAATATTTTTTTGCAAATTTATTCCTTGTGATTGAAATGTTACTGTCAATTTAAATCTCATTTATTTTCGCTCCTGTTTTTATTAAGTACTTGATTGATGTCATTATATATTTTTTTCATGTTGCATCTCTATACGACTGTCTCATAATATCAACCAATGATGTCATAATACGATAATTTCATCAATAGCACGTTGATATTATAATGAAAATATATGACGATAAATTTAAATAATATTATGTTGTATGTCATTTGAAACATTTCAATGCTGTGAGATATCTAATTAGAATAAAAATATCAGAAAAAATGTACGTCTGATTTGTTTTCATTGCCATATGAATGTGATTACAAATTTGTTATATTGAAAAATCAAGGTGATAAATTATAAACATATATAATAAAATAATTTGATTTTTTTTCAGTTCCTGAAAAATCAATTTATTTTTTTATAATTATATTTAGCTGATATTTTTTTTGTTCAAACATCAGTTATGATGTTGAATATATATTTTGTATTGAAAAATATTTTTAGCATTGCCTCAGAGAATAAGTCATAAATAAATCGGAGATATCCGAGTTTGCAATAATACTTTTTGTTTATTTTATATCTGGTTTTACCTATTATTTGATCTTTTCGTATATTTTAACAATTATAAATAAATCACGCTCTGTATAAATCGGATTCTCTAAGTTATTTTCGTTGTAAATTTCAAAGAAAAATGCAGTTTTATTTAAAAATCTGATAAACACCCTGTCCATAAAATTTACATTTTATTAAGTAAATACATTGTTTAAAATTGGATTTCTTTAGTTATCTTAGAGTTTTTTTTATTATTAGAGCGACAATTAATCATTTGTTCAAATAAACACGTCTTTACAATCACCGCGTAAATAAAACCCGTTAAAATCAAGCCATAGAAAATAAGGATTAAAAAATATATCGTAATTCTCGGCACATGTTTTGTCTATTAATTATTTCTTCTTCTCTGGAATGAATCGATTAAATGAGTTTCTACTTTTTTCACAATTTTCAATTTTTCACTGTAATCATTTGTATCATTAATCACTGTAATAATATTTTTTTAATAAGGTTTACATATATTTTTTTCCTATCAAAAAAAAATCGATAAAATGTTTTTGTGCTAAAAAAATTCAATCGTGTAATTTGAGGATCGTATAGATCGTGGATTTTTTTAAACATATATTAATATAGAATATTATATATTATATTAGTAATAATTACCGAAAATTAATGACTTTTTTCACGTAATATTTTCAACCATCAAGCGTTTTTCAACATCTCATATTTTTCGGTTTATTTCGGTTCAGTATTATCTTAAAAAAAATATGGTTCAATTTAAATACGAAAAAATAATGTAAATAGTTTAAATGATAATTAAAAGATATTTAAAGATAACTTAACGTTTTATATAAATTCAAATAAAAATATAATCA
Organism: Philopotamus ludificatus; assembly: GCA_022495035.1. Lineage (NCBI taxonomy): Eukaryota > Metazoa > Arthropoda > Insecta > Trichoptera > Philopotamidae > Philopotamus > Philopotamus ludificatus. The sequence goes on along the minus strand of JAGXCT010036307.1, from coordinate 46,433 downwards.
TTTAGAGTTAAATGGTTTTTGAACTTTCATGGTAACGTCATAATGTTCCCATAAGAGATAAAGAAATCGTTGATATGAATATTATATTTTTACGCGTTTTTTACGGACGTATACCTACACTTTGTATGAGTTCTATGACTTACGCGGTTTCCATTTACGCGATTTTTCACAGAACGTGTCTACCGCATAAATTAAAGACATGTCTATGAAATTTAAGTTATTAGAGGGACCCGAAAAAAATGTTTATTTTATTACCCAATGTTTGATTGCAGATTGTGTCTAGACATTTGCTTAGAATTAATATCTAAAAGTAATAGGATTTATAATAAAAGTAAAGATTTTCTTTTCGACCAGTGCTTGAGAGCCACTAAAGCTATTCAATAGATTTATGTTGAAGTGCTGAAAGCATGTACCTATTAATTCAGCTTTTAAAGGTTCAATTCGGGAAATAGAAATCTAAAGGATGCACCTGAATCTGGACGACCTTTTGAAGATCCTTGGTAAGGTCAGATCTTCAATCAACAATCTAGGAATTATCAGAGAGACTCGAATCTCCATGTTTCATTTGCAATGCATCAGTAAAACTAATAGCATAGCAATTTGGACACCGCAAGAACTATCCGAAGATAACAAAGTAGTGCGAAGGAACACATACAGTTCTTTATTGTTAAGACAAAGAATTCGACCCTTTTTACACCAAATTGTAACTGGAGATTAAAAATGGATCATTTAGGATAACATAAGTCGAAAAAGGAAATGGATTTTTCCGAATTATACTCCCGTTCCGACCTTTAAGTCTAGTTTAAGTTCTTTGCAAGTTCTTTTGTGCAATTGGTGGGATGTACCAGCAATAATTCCGTACAAATTATTTAAAGCGGGTGAAACAATTAATTACTGCAGATTCTTACAGTCAACAATTTGAAAGATTTAACGATGAAATAAATAGTAAACGTTTAATTTTGTTTAACAGAAAGGGAATAGTTCTTTAAAACGATAATAAACGCCCTCATAAAGCAAGAATGACCCAAAAAAAAAATCAGAAGTTAAACTGGGAAGTTACACCACATCTTTCATATTCCCTAAACCTTGCTTATTCCGATTATTATCTCTTCATTTCTATTTGGCACACTTTTAGAGAAAAGCGTTTTCGAAATATACCATTTAAACGAGTATTTTGATTTAAAAAAGGAATTAAAAAACTACAAGGAAAATTAAAAATTATATTTATAAAAAAATACGCGATTACATATTTTTTATGAAGAGATTTCTCGTTATTCTAAAACCGTGTTGTAAGAGTGTATAGATGAAAATTATTATTTTAATTATTGATTATATATCATCATGCATCATGGTAATGTAATTCTGAGACGTACACTTTTGTATTAATTGCCAATTTGCAGTCATCCACGATATATGGACGTCCATATGAATTTATAAAAAATGCATAACGTGCAGTGTATGACTATGCATTTGTATTACAGTGGTATTTAAAGCTCGATCGAATTATTATTTCAATAAATTTTTAAAAACAACGAGCACAGTATGAGAAATTATTGAAATATTTATTTTTACATTCTTCCGTCGTATTTATATCTCGATTAGCGAACATTGAGTTAACTATTTTAAGACAGCTTGCAGTTTCGTGAAGAAGGCAATTGACTCTATTGGCCGAGGGCCAAATTTGACCGACTTATATTCACATCACTGTAGAGTGAAATCGTGTAAAACGAGCCGAGCCATCTCCTATTTAACACTAATCCTTGGATTTTAATTTTAAAAAAATATTCAATGCCAAACCGATTGCGGCATAATTGATGGATGACATTTGCAATTAATTGTGCATTCAAAAAATTATGACGGCGTTAATTGCACTACGAGATCGCATCGTATTACTATATAATAAAATGTGGATAATTTATAATGTCCGTCGATTTTCCGCTCGCGAAAACTCGGCTCATTTTCGCAGGGATTACGTTTTCAAACGATGATGTATTAAAATTTCGGTAAAAAAAAGATTTTTTCGATACATTAACTTTAATGCCGCCGAAATGAAAATTAATATTAAATTTTTACCCCCGTTAAAATGTCGGCTATAACCTTGATCCGTCCTTTCGGAATAATTGGATTTATTTTATTATGCAGCTAATATACGCTTTCGTTGACTATACTTAATTTTTTGCGGTTTTTATTGCAATTTGGGTCACGGTTTCTATAGTATTGTGTATCCGATCTTTATAATAAAAAATATCTGGATAATGTAATGTTTGTATATTATTTTAATTTAGTTTTAATTAAACATAGATGACCTTTTGCGCCAACTGTAGCAGATCATTAAAATATACACGTCAATTCCCTTGCTTCTGAACAATAGAGTCAAACCATTACTAAACCGCGAACAACTGGTTCCATTCTACAGAAACTCTCTGCTTCGAAATGCATTTCGTCTGAATAATAATAAGAGCCAAATGCTAAACCTGTTCCTCGGCTACTAGAATTTCGTGTTGATCTATTCATAACTATAGTACGTGTATTATAGTAGCAGTATGAGCATGATGGTACCGATACGATAATTAGATGGTTAACAGCCATGGAATCACCACGATCCACGGATTAAACTGAAGCATCCACCGGCTCATTTTGCAAAATGGAACTAGTTAGCGCAATTATGATTTAAGCCCGTTGAACAAAGTGCAATCCTGTTTTAAATCCCAGAGGAAATCCGGATTTTACGGAATAATATGAAAATGTTTTATGAGACGAGATTTATTAGTTTAGCATAATTATATATGCAATTTTTCAACGTTTTGCTTAACGATTTAATATTTTTTGTTGTTGATTAAAATAAAATTCACGATACCTATGATTGAATATTGATTTGTGTTGTGATTTAATCGATTTGCAATTATTTTTTAAGAAATTCTAAAGATGGGTCATACGAAATTCCAGTTCGAAGGACGATTCAAAGTCAAGGAGACCTCTAAAATTAGACGATGATGCTATTATTTCACCAGATATACATTGATAACGATTTTTTAATGAATGCGATCCAAAAGTATAAAAAAAAATCAATGGCTCCTCATAAAAATGTTATCTATTCAATTATCGTCTTATCAAGTGCGAATAAAAATATTTTTATATGAAATTGATCAATCGTATTACGAGCATTTCGTCTCTTTAATAAAGATTTATTATATCCAATTAACTAGATACAGATTTGAGATGTTGAAAATTAATATTTGGCACAGTGACAATTTAATTAAAAATCGTAAGCTTATTTAAGAAGTTTTCTTTTATGAAAAAGCTTCAGGATTATTATTCCAAATAATAATGTCGATCATTTAAATACACCCAAATCTCGTTGCTTGTAAAATAAACTTTAAGACCATTAATACACCTTATACCATATTATTTTGTTGGAATCGGATGGATCGAATTTATCTCTTCTTCATCTAGGAGTTTCCTATCGGATAAGTTTCCGTGAATATTACCACTATAACTTCAGATGTCACATTAAAGTTAAGATAATTAATCATATTAAGGGGTTCATCAGAAATTAGTTTTCTGACAACAATGGCATTGTGCTCCATACTATCTTGTATTTAGTCTTCCTGTTTTTGTCGTCTCCTGCTTTCCAAAAACAATTTTTAGCATAATTCATTATATTGTATATGAAATGACTACTTGATTTTTTTTAAATTTTTAATATTTGTACCAAGTTTTTGTAGAAATAAAGCTTAAAGTGCAAATTATTTCTAAATCGAATGATTGTAGTTAATCATTTTAATTGTGGGGAAAAAAGCTCATGTTTTAATTTTTTTTTTTTGAAATTTTAAATATTTTAGATAAAAATTGCGAGAAATCGGGTATCCAATGTACTAAAATAAATAAATTTTTATTTTTAATGAAAAATCTTTATTTATTAAATAAATACATCATACATATTTAACAATCACAGATAAGTCGTCAATTGCAGTCATTTTTTGATATCGCGCTAGATAGATTTGCGTCTATTTTTGATTTTTTTGTCCTGAAACTTGCCCCTCAAACTCAATTTTATAAATAAAAATGGTTTAAATATAATATTTATATATTTTAAAGGTTTTTTATATGAATTTTGTCGATTATTAATGCCTCAGGCTTACATCTAGTATCCAATTTTAGGTCTTTATCTTCTTAAAATTAAACCGACCGTAAGTATTTGCTAGAAAACATAACAAAATGCCGGCAGAAATACGCATTTCGTCAAAAATAAAAATCGTAAATTAACACTTTATGAGCCGTTCACGCCTTTTGGCGTAATTTTGTAGCCAAGCGTTATGAGCCGTTCACGCATTTTGGCGTGATTTTGTAGCCAAGCGTTATTAGCCATTCACGCCCTTTGTCGTGAGTTTTTCTGATATCGATGCATAATGTATTCTACTATTTGATCACAGATGGATACACATGCATGTTAGCTTGGATTATTATTACATGCAACCATGCGGCCCCCAGGCTAGGTTTGTAGTAAAACCTTGTGGCTCCTAAAGTGTTAATATCACTAAAAATAAATGCATTAGCACAAAAAATATGCATTTTATAATATACTGTCCATAAATTTCGTAAGCGTATGTATTTAAAAAAACAAATGTGAGGCCGATAAAGATCGCACTTAGAAAAGTCTATAATTGGGCTACCGGTCTACATTGCAAAGCCTAAAATTCGGCTTACGGCTGATTAGTTAATAATGTTTTTTTTTATTAAAAAACAAAAAAATGTTTTTTTTTATTGTGTATCCGAAATATAAATGGTTTTCTAAATAACGTACAGGATTAGAAAATTATATATAAAAAGGCATTGGGTCCTCGGGTCAGCCACTTTATTGCTTAGCAAGAAAATAATATTTATTATTAAAAATTATTGCCTCTTTATTTTCACTTCGAAAAATATGTTTAGCTTAGAATTTGCTCTATATGTTTTTCTATCATAATATCCGGATAGGTATTGCGTCATCATCCCATTTTATTCGATTTTCCGATGACTTATAGTTCTAACTGTATTGTGAATGATAAAGATGCGATACTTCTTCAATGATTCAATCTTCAATCAAGAATCTGACACAACCAGGAATTAATAAACGTTGTTATTACATTTTGAGGAATTTGCTAAATCTCTGATTTAAATATTTGAAATCAGAATTGACATCTTCGTGCTGTTAAAACTTGATTATGATCAAGCTTTGATAAAAAAAAATCAGCATACATTTGATGTGTCATTCATCAAAACTGGGGATGGATATTTTATACATCACAATAAAAAAGATTTCTACGAAAAAAATCAGAGATAATTCCGTGGCTTTAATTTAGACACAATCTGACATCAAGCATCAATTTAAAAAAAAATCGATTTCATTAAAATCAGTACAACAATATAGGATAAAAAATATTTACGTTAATATTTTCTTTAAAATATTCAGATAAATAACAAACGACAGAAATAAATACGTCAGTTTGATAATACCATACATAATTTACAATACATTAGGGAATAGTGTTTTGCAGAATAACTTAAGAAGCACTTACAAAGTTTTAATTATAAGAGTTGTACATTTGTCAAGTCGTTAGCTCACATAAATATAGTATTTAATGCTTTATTATAAAAATTCTATCATTATATATGTATTTTTAAAAAATATTATATTTATGAGACGTATTCGGCATTCATTTCTCCATATGACTTCTGACTCGTATCATTTTCTGACATATCCCGATATAAAAGTTCCAATACACTTTGGAATTTATGACTATGTTCCTTATTTTCAACATAAAAGTACTGAAAATATCGTCTGCTATGCATCTGCGTTATTTGATACGCTTGCAGTATAAATCTTAAAAAAAGGACACCACTGACTCGTCTAGAATAGTAAAGTCGTATAGTACCTGCGGCGTCGTCTGGTTATTAATTATTCGTTTGCGACCCCTGACGACAGCAGAGTCACGCTGATTTATGGGCAATGAAGTAACGAACGTGTATGTGCTGCATTAAATTTACACATGCACTAGCTGGAGATTCAATTTTTAACTTATTGAATAGCCCTCGTATTTCCCACGCGAACAACATACATTTTTTGCTCATTAAACGAAACGAATCACACACATTAATATTTTTTGATGAATTTCTTTCATACATAAATGTGGCATACATTAATCCTCGATAATATCATTTAACAAGCCCAAAGAAACCCAATTCCCCGAATAGTTTGACGGATAATCGAGTTACCAAATTACTCAGACATAATTTGGCACGGTGTTATTCTGTTGAATCTTCGAGGTGGGAGGAAAAAGGATTGACAAAAATTGATTTTTCATTAGATGGACACGTTTTGTGCATTAAACGAGTTTGTCTCTGTAAACTAATCAATTTGGAATTTATCTGCTCTGTTGAAATCGTGATTCTGACACGAGTCAGAAGACCTTAGGGCATGGCCTCGCTGTCGTAGGTCAGTAATGGGCCCGATTCAATGTAATACAAATCAGTGTATTTAAAAATAGAAATATTTATAGTGTGACATTGATTTTTTTTTAACGGTTTATTTGAATCATTTTTTTAATAAATTTAAATGATGACAATGAATTGTTGTTAGATGTGAATCAGCATCAGATTTGCATACATTTTAATCTAGTTTAGATAAAATTATACACATTAATTCATAGTAAAAAAATATTGCAATGAAATGCAAAACATATATTATAATTTAATTAGAAAATATGTTTCAGTCAGCTTTTTTATTTGATTAGATTTATTATATATTTTTTTAACTCATTTATTTTACTGCATATTACGTTTTATTAAAATATATAATGGTAAAACGATTATTGAATACTTGTTTTCTAATTTTTAAGAAACAATTAGAAAGTATATAATATTTGTTTGATTTTTTCAATAATTTTAACTAAAAAGTTGATTAGATTTGTGGCCTACAATTTCGGCAATATTTTTAGGATCATTAAAAAATACGGCCTTAATTTTCAGAGTAAATGCCGGATATTTCACGGCTTTGCGGCAATAAAATTCAGGTTTCTGGGCGTCGTCGTTGTGGATTCTGCGGGAAATGTTAGTGTCAGAGAAAGCACGAAGTTCTCTGCGAATATTCTCAACAATCATAAACCGATTTTCCGAGTAATGATTTTATTTCTCTCGTTTTCTTTGATGGCGATCACGCGCTCCTTCGCACCATTCCAACCCTTCCACATTCCAACTATTTTCTGATATTATTTTTTAAATAATAATATTTTATTATACTCTTTATAGGTTTTTTTTTGGATATTTAGAAGATATTTTATTAATATCACCAGCGAATGTTAACGACTGTGTTATATATTAAGATTCTGGCGATGAAGACAGGGGAACTTTGAACAATTTACAAGGAAGTCAACGCCAAAATGATATATGCTTTTGCAGAAAATTCTAATGGTTATGATGATTTGTCCCTAAATAATTTTTCAAAAATTATTTGGTATTCTATCCCACGTTTTGATGATAAAGCAGTTTCAATTCAGATCAATCAAAAAATTACATAGGCGTCTATCTATTCGAAAGATAAATTGGTTATTTATTATTATGTTATATTATGATCAAAAAATGGAAAAATACATTCTAGAATCTAGATAGATATGTCAGCATAAGCTAAACAATCTAAGACAGTGCTTCCCAATTATGGGGCCGCGGCCTCTGGGGGTCGCGCAGGATTCCTCGCGGGGGCCGCGAAAAAAATCAGTACAAAGTACAAATATTCATTTATAAATATTTTTCCACATAGCATATTTAAGGAATTTATATATTTAAGTCTGTTAAATAATAACACATGACACAACACACAACAACAAAAGGAATAGATTAATCCATTTAAAAAAAATATTCAAGTTATTAATAAGGAATTCATCATAACTTGAATTCATTCAGGTATGCATTCCACTGTAGGTATGCATTCCACTGTAGGTGTGCATTCCACTGTAGGTGTGCATTTCACTGTAGGTGTGCATTCCAATGTAGGTATGTCTCTTCCCGCCATTCGGCGTTCATCCTTGACTTGAAAATGAAGAAAGAGTAATAGATGTTGCTAGATTATATAGCATAAATGAAGCTACAATAAGAACCAGCTAATGTAGCAGCTAACACTACGAATACGAGCACAACTTCATATATCAGAGATATTGCAATGGAAAACATGGAGAAGGCCTTAATGATTTGGATAGAGGACCAAACACAAAAACGGATGCCAATGATACCAACGCTATTACAAATGTTACTGCGGATTTACGAAAAAATTAAAGAGAAGTTATCATCCTCTTTCTTTATCTGAAAAGAAGCAGGTTTTGATAGCAAGTCGTGCTTGGTCTGAAAGATTCACAAATCAAGACACTCTACATAGGTGGAATCCGCATTTGGAGATATAGATGCATCTCTCAAGAATATCCAAACAAAATTTGCTGAAATTTTGCCATCAATTCATATACCCTAATCAGTAGCCTTTCAAAGCTGATGAGTAAGGGTTATTTTGGAAAAAAAGGTTTAATTAATAAAAGAATATAATTTTATTTTAAAGAATAATTTTGTGTTATTTATGCATTTAAAACAATCAAATTATGCGTTTTTTTGTGTACTTTCTGATTTTATTAATGGTTTGATTGAAAAAATATACAATTTCTTGATTTACATCGCTTTTCTCTCAGGAACCTATCTACTGTGTAAATCGAGGGATAGGTGTATTATAATTGTAATAATATTATTGGCAAATAATCCTAATAAAACTATAAAATATTTTTTTTGGGCTGGGGGCGGGAATTAATTCTTTCAGATTTAGGGGGCCATGACATGAAAGTAATTGGGAAGCACTGATCTAAGGTGTATGCACCAAACGTGGCGCATATCAACTTGCTAGTCTAGAGTCATTGCATGATAAAACAAGAAGATCAGACATATTTGAAAAAGTAGAATCGTGCCTTGAAAGTCTTTGTGTGCACTGACGGACATCAGTGTGTGCACTGACGGAGCAATGTCAATGACAGGAATGGCACTACAACTTTGTTTGATTTTTTTAAATCGTCCTGTACTAAAGAATCATTGGATTTTACATCACTTAAAAGCACTGTATAGAAAAACTAGAAATAAGCAGCTTTCGTATGTTATAGGTTGTGAAATTTGTGAATAAAATTAGAGCAAGAGCATTAAATATATGAGAATTCAGAGAATATTGTAAGTTGTTGGTTTTGGTATATAGTGAACTTGTCCTTCATAGGGAGGTTCTTTGGTTTTTCAAGAACATGTTCTGAGTATATTTTGAAAATGCCATTTACATTTTTTTAGAACATGAAAATTAACTATGCAATGAAAGAATGTTATTATTAGACAACAACTAACTATTTATCTGATTTGTCATTTTTAGTTGATGTTACTAGTCATCTCAATTATCTAAATTTGAAACTATAAGGCATGAATATATTATTTCTTAGTTTATTAAATGACATCAATTCGTTTTAAATGTATTTAATATTGATCATCTCTCTGTTAAAAATCAGAATTTAATTTCCACACTTGAAAAGGCAGAACAAATGTATTCTGGATTCTGAATCTATAAGTTACTTTCATTATATATTTTTTTACAAATTTATTAAACGAGATATTTATTGGGTTAATTATTAAGAAGCATCTATAGAGTTTTTAATCTGATATCTGATTGAAAGAAGTATTTTTTTTATTTAAATAAAAATACTTAGTTCAAGATGTTTGCTGATTAATTGTTTGGGCCAATTCCTCTGGCCCACGGAGTGGAAAAGGTTAATGATATGGCTAAAGAAGAAAAATATATGCTCGCATTTATAAAACCATTTTTATTTAGTGAACAAAGCACATTTAAGATCCCTACTAATAAACAAATGGTCTTAATGAAAACAGATTCAACCCCTATCCATATTGTCCAACCCCTACCATGAACGCAAGAAGGTAGAAAAGGCGCTTTTATTAAATAATTTATTTATAGCGGTCTATTATACCGCTATTCTTCTAAAAGAATACCTATTTTCTCAGAAAATATGATTTTTATAAATTTTAGCGTATTTCGAAGCTTATTTTTATCAAATTTAATTATGAAGCTGCAGTTTTTGAGGGATAAATCACATTAGAATAATTAAAATATCACAGTTTTTTTTATGGTTTCGGTACACTTCTCCCTGACATTACTTGACATTTGTAGCCACTTCAGATGATTACTTTATTGTTGGCTGTAGAAAAGGTTTTATGTTTTTTTTTGTGTAATCAGTTGTGAAAAAATTGGAAAATGTTGAATGAGTTTTTGAATTGAAATACCTTTTTTTTATATTTTGGAAGATGAGTATGAAAGAAAAATAACATGAATTGATGCCGTTTAGACTCTACAAATCTTGTTTCATTAAAAATCATATTAAAAATTAAAATATAACCTAATGAATACCACGAATATCGTAGGAGTTGCATATATTCTAGATTAATTTGTGATATGAATAATAACATCCTACGCAATTATATTAATTAATTAGCACCGGGGTGACATTCATAAAGTTATTTCCAACCGCATATTCTACAGAATCAGCCTCAATTTAATATTAATAATACACTGCGAGCAGACATCAAACGATACCCCAAACAAAGGACTAAAGCTCTCGTTCGTCTCGTTGATTATTCGACTTACTGTTGACAAATACCCATGTGGCTGGAGAGATCAGGTGAATGGCAACTAACAATCTGCCAATAGACAATCAGAACAATGGCCAATACAATATGTGACCTCTGCGAATCGAGCCATTTTTCATTCCATTTACATAGCTTCCACTACATCATCGTTATCATAAATATCTCCGAGCACTATATGTTCATGGATGGTGTGGATATTACGTATTCAGCGCGTATCCTTCCCGTTGCCATAATAAAACTTGGCGTAATCACTTGCTATAGCTTCCCTAGAACGACACATATAAAAGTTTACATTTAATTTGGACTGGAATAAATGACGCGAGAGAAGTGAAGACGGCACAGGCTCGGCAACTCTAATCCCTGTCAGATGAGTTTGAGACTGGATAGCCGCGTTGACCCAGTTTGCATTTTTTTTTTTTAGGAAATTTACTAAGTTGCTTGTCTTATTTGAGAGATCCTGTGATGTATGCGTACAAGTGATAACGCTCCCGTGACTCTATTCGGGATGTTATCTTTGATATATGTGCCATTGAGCGGAAATATCCGCTTTTCTTTTGTGCGGATTTATGCGGTCTTTGAATTGGCATTGTCTGTGCGTTTTTATCAAAGTTTTAATATGGATTATTTCGCATTAGGTTCAGTCATAAAAGATTATTCGATAATAATGACGGCTAAAAGATGGCTTTAGGATTTCATTCCATCAAAAAATACTTTTTATGAGATGGGGTCTTTAATCTCGCATTTGTGTCGATCCTCAAACTTATGCCATGTACGAGGCTACTCAGAAATCATTATTTAATTTTGTCCTTGACATATACAGAATACTTCCTGACTAAACTATTAATTTTTACTATGCAATTTTTATTTTGACATTTATTAAGAAAATCTATGATTTTGGTAAAGCTTTGGTAAATTATAAATTTTCCAAATAGCTCTTATGTCCTTTTATTTGAATCCGTATTTGTCAATTTTCTCCAATAAAGAGTAGTCAGTAGTCAGTGTTGTTTTTTAACTAATACAATTGATAATTTCTACTTCTATCCTTCCCTATTTTCTCTTTCTCTCTTAATTGAGATAGGAAATAATAATTAAATCGCTTATACGTCGAAAACCTTAATTGCATGAATCGCTTTCAAATGTTTTCTTTATCGACATTTTTAAAGCCTTTTAAATTTCATAACTAAGCTTACATTTTTCAAATATTTCATTTGTTTCGCGCTTGTTAGAATCTTAATTAAATATCTTTCTATATAAATCTAATAAAATTTTCCTCCACGATCGAACGTGTGCTACTTACTTTTTATTGTACTACGGTTGAATTACACCTTGTATCGCATTTAACCTAGCCGTGCCGATGGGGTCTATTTGGGACCCTAGGTTTATGATTTTTCACGAATAACTCTTAATATAAATCTTACATAAAACGGTATAAAATGAATAAATATTATAGATAATCAATTTACCTATTTTGAATCCTTTATCGAATAATTCTTTTTATTAGCAATGTCACAAACTTTTTGTTTGTGTCTAAAAGAGTCTAAAGAATAAATATTACAATTAATCTTGGCCGCAATTGCGGAAAAAAAAATAGAAACAACAATATTCACATCTGTTGTCACGTGCGCGATGTTTTTTCTTACTCGCATCCGGTACGATGTGCCGAGTGGGAGTGAAACCATGCGATTAACATGTTCCATTTTTTTAAAATATGTCAAGATATTGATGAAAAATTCATCTTCTTTCTGTGGCAATCTGTTTATTTCAAGACATCAATCCCGTCTGGAACCCATTTAGTTTTTAACGCAATCTTTAAAGATATTTCTTTCCATCCATGCCCCTTTCTGGTTAATAATAAACAGAAAGAATTCTTAATTCTCTCTCCTTAAAAATGATTTTGGTTTTTTAGCTTCATAGTATCAACTTTGATCTAGATTCTTCTTCGATTAAATTCCTTTAATAAATAAATTGAATTTATACGCAAATAATCGACAAACCAGACAATCCTTACACGGATAATCAGGAATGTGCTGTACATCATACGCTTGTATGATAACTTTTCTGTGAAGTAATTCTGAAATGCAGTTTTCGCTAAGATGTTTTGTCGATTATGTCTATATCTCGTCGATGTGTTTTCGTTTTTTCCATGTTTTTCGTCGATGCAAAATTTAAATTTAATTTTATCATATAAAAGTAATAGAAGAACATCTTTGACGAATATAAATGCTAATGTATCATAACGGTGTTGTTTTTGACTGAAAACTTTTTTATATTTATTTCGGTAAAAAATAAAGTCAGCATTTAATCTAGCCACTAATGTCAAGATACGCAAGGACAAGTATACTTTATACAGTCCCAGAAATTGAAATGTCCTGGATATTTATTTATAAATAATACAATTGACTATTATTTCTCATTATATATTGCCGATATTTTAACCCTTTGCATTCCAATGCTTTTTTTAAATTTGTTGTCATAGGTCCAAACTATTTTTAGTACATTTCCATTATATTTATGTGAATAGTATAATGAATAAAAATAATATATAGATTTGATACGTTTTATTATATTTATTCCAAGATTTTTTTTTTAAATAGTTATTGTGTGAATTTTTTTAATCACTCTTCAAAATGAAATCCTAGTTTTCTTTAGCAACTATCACAATAAAATGATGTTTCATGTTTTTCCATGAAGTATCACGATCCGAGCACACAATGCAGTCTGCATTTTACAATATCTTATATAAAATGTGGATTTTCATCTAATTGGGTGGTAGCACGAAAATTGTTGAAATTGAATTGAAAATCAAATAAGTTGCATTATTAACTCTTGACAATATTTTGTACTGTACTCTAAGGACGTATTTCTCTTTAGATATTTATTTTTAAAGATTTTCTTCCTTTTACTCTCAATCTTTGTATATTGGTACGTTGTGTATTGGACGTGTCCACGCCACCTATTTATTTTACATATTATAGATGTGAATCTGTTGGCTTATAAACAATTTCAATTTGGCTAGAAATATCCGTGGCTTGTCGAGTTGTCCGGAGTTTTCTTCTCAACAATTGCGATGTGTGCTTTGTACAGAGCATTGTGACGTTTCCCATATCGCGCCAAACCAGAATTTTCCAGGAAACAATTTATTTGCAGAAAAATGTTTTTATCTTTTCTTGAACATTTATTCGATCCCACAGTTAATAAAAAAAATACCGAAACAGCTATAAAATATTTTTACAATAATTTTAGTAAAAAATAGTCAATATCGATAGACATTAGCCTTTCAAGGGTTAAGGATTGGGTTAAAAAAATAAGCTTATTATTACCTCTATAGAAAAAAAAATAGAATGTGTATAATACAAAAAAAAAATTACTTGATTCCAGACTGTTTTTTTTATTTAACTGTAAAAAAATGTCTTTATTATGTCCTTTATCCGTTATAATCACATAATTTGTTAAGGTGTCCGTTCTCATAAGAGCCTAAAACATAACAAACCCCAAAGTCTCGGATCAACAATTTTAATGATTTTTTTCCCCCGAACACTCATCTTATTTTTTAGTAGTTTTATAAAAAGATATCATTTAAAACGTCAAAATTTCATGAATAATGAATATTTTTTTGTAACCATAGTTAATTTTTATTTTTCACCCTATGACGAAAAAATCATCTAATACACTTTAATATTATTTATTATGGTCATTATTATTTTTTTTGCGAAAATATAAATCGCAATTAATCACCACGTTTGACCGAGGGCGATAGCTTTCACTTACAAAGGATAATAGCCCTTATTAACTGTGATAAAATTATTCCAATTCGAATATACTTTTTATATCTGTGTAGATGTTTCATTGTAGTAGAGATGCGGTATTGTTTGAGTTTTGTGTAACAATGGGGATCAAATCAAAATAATGATAGGACAAAAGGGCTATCACTCAAATGTATTGATATACCATTGCGAATTGTTCGGCGATGAAAGTCAAGTGGCATAAGCGCTTAATTCTGCCCATTCATAGAAAGGGTCTATCTCAGGAGGATTTGAATTGAACGCCATAAGACCTGAACCAATACAATTTGAACATTATTTATACTGCCGACATAATTATCAGTGCAAATTTATGGTATTGTAATATTTGCCAACAAGCCCCCTCGACTCCAAATTAAATCTGGCGGGCTGGGAAAATAAATAAATAGTGTATCCCGCAGGATTATGGGATAAATTCTAACTCTGGGCCACTCGTCCCGTTTCCATTAAACTTTCTATGCCGACTCGTCAATAGGATTTTCCGGATGTTGGCGGCGTAATTCGATCCCGTAGGTTACTACGTATCCTGGAAACAGATTCCAAACCATGGATATAATATATGAAAGACCAAATGAGATTTTCTTTTTCCATATTTAAAAAAAATCGTGCTATTCCGGCTTTGCGACTAAAAATAGCCGTATTGATATGATTGTTGTTAATTTGCGGTTTGCTTTGTTATCGCACGGAAATGGACATACTATACATATGTGGTATGATTAAAAATTGGCAATCCTTAAAAATATAATATATAAAACATTTATCATGAAACTATATGTTTTATTCCGAAAGTTTCGGAATCCAAACGTCTTAATCCCGAGATTTATGTCTGTTGTAAATTGTCAAAGTTCAGAATTCGATTTTCTACCCATCTGTATCGAACTGATTTATTAAAAAAAAATATTAGTCAAAGTCTATTGTCGTAAATTAAATCATTTTTTAATTAAAAATGTGTATGAACAGGTAAAGTTCGATAATAAATTATTGGGATGGGTAAGATATCGAGGGAGACGGTCTCTCCCTGTAATTAACCAAGAGGCGGGATTCTGTAAAACAATAATCTAGTCAAGATAATTCATGTTTTAATTATAATTAAGCGATATCTGCAATAGTTAAGATATTCGGAGATAGTTATTAAGGAGAAATCTGATACGTTCGATTACAGATATAAATTATTAATATTATGTGTATTAATATTAATATTATATCTCATTAATTTTATGCACATCGCTATTGATTTATATAAATATTAAATACAATCAGCTTAGAATGTGATTCTGTGATTTCATTTTTATTATTGAATCATCAATAATGATCTCATTCAATTCTAAGCTTTTATTTATTTAACTTTTTTTGAAAAGTATTCAATTATTTTATGGATTTTGGTACTTAAAAATTGTAATAATTTTGAGAATAATATGATAAGTATTGAAAAGGCTTATTATTTTTTAATAACAGTCAATACACGTGTTTTTTTAAACTTAACCGTTTAATTTTAACGATAATCATCTATTATAAAGATAAAATTAAAATATTTTTACATTTTTTTTTCAGTCAATACACGTATTTTTTAAACTAAACCGTTTAATTTTAACAATGATAATCTATTATAAAGATAAAATTAAAATATATTTACATGTTTTTATTATTATTAAGGTTTACAATATATTTCTTATTTTTATATGTCCGTTATATCTTTCTTTCGTAGAAAAAAGCTTATGATTTATACCTACGAAATTACTGAAATTTTCTTTGATCTTATACAATAGTATATAATTATTTTTCGAGGATTTTCTATTTTTTATTGAAATTGAAAAATTACAAAAGTATACTTTGCTCATATTTTATTTAAAATATAAAAAACAAGATGAGATAAAAATACTAATTTATAATAACAATAATAAAATAAGTGACAAGTGGCTCTAAGAAGCTGTGAGTTAGTATGACTGCGCTGAGTTGCAGCGCGATACGGCGCTTAGCGGCGAGACCCCCCCCCCCTCCCTCTTCCAGCTCGCATCCGTCCAATACCTGACGCTGGCAGCGCTGACAGCGCCCTCACATCATTAATAACACCTACCAGATTAATAAATATAAATTAAATTGATATTTTCGAGTAAATGCATAAAAATAAATGCTTATAAAATTCATATTTTTAATATATTTATCTAAAATATAACCTCTATTTGCAGATATGACTTTTTCCACTTATTTGGCAATATGTTATTGCCTCTCTCATAAAAAAAAATTACGTTTAGAAGCAAAATTCACATTTAGTCCATTTTTAGCGTATGTATTTTTATTTAAATAATGTTTCATCGATCTGAAAATATGATAGTCAGATGAATGGTGACGAATATAAAATACCTTAGTCCGAGGCCCTTTAGTTTTTCTCGTGTAATTCTTGCCGTATGAGGGTGGTGAACATTGTCGTGCTGCAAATAAACTTGTTTGCGATGCACAGGGGAGGATCGTTTTTTTTCATTTCGGCGCTAAACGGTCCAGTTATTCATAATAAAGTTTCTCATTTATTGCTAGGCCAGGTTTATGAGCCTAAAAATGAATTATGCCCTTACTGTCCCACCATACTGACACATTTTGTTATGAGACTGGACTTAGGGGTTGGTATTACTAACTGAACCTTTGATAGCCATTGATTTTTGCGCTCTCGGTTGGAGTAAAGTACTCATTTTTCATCTCAAGCTATCAAGTCTTGCGAAAATATTGTTTTTGGATTCAATTTGCAGATGAGTTAACTTGATCGCCTAGCTCAGGGGTGCATAACCCGCGGCTAGCCACACTTTCTCGTGCGGTCCTTCCAAGATTTTATATTTTGCCTGATAAAAATCCTGCAGTCTCATTCTACTCTAGCCCTATCCTGCATACGCCATTATACGCAAGTCGTAATTATAGTCTTTTTCCACATATATCACTCGCTGTTTTTTTAACTGATCCGTCACGGCGGCTCGAAACCAACGGCAAAATAGACCCCAAGCAATTCGACTCAAGATATTAATGAATTATTCGACAATACCTTGACATTTGTTTTAAAGATGGATTATTCTATGAATAAAAATAGTTATATATGACATGCTTCATAATTAAGACGATTTTTTCGATTTTTTTTACTAATCAATATGACACGTAAACGATGCGCGAACTCAACAATGCCCTGTCGCGACTGAGGGATGCTTCCATATCGTTCCACGTGGTTTCTCACTCGCATCCGGTACGGAGCGAAAATAAACATCGCTCGCGTGGCAACTGTAGCGAATATTTTTATTTTTTTTCACAATTGCGGACAATAAAGTTTATTGATTATTTGTATTTATTCTTTTTGATTATTTATATTTATTCTTTAGACTTTTTTAGACAAATGCAAAAAAATGGGACTTATATTAACACATTGCCTACGGGGCGAATCGCGGCCATACTTGCGCTGAGGCGGGTCCCATTCGCCCACAATTTGGTGAAACGTCGTTTTTTACAAAAAAAATCATAACTATTTTATTAATCAAGATATTGAGCCGAAAATTGAACTACTTAATGCGAAAAAAATAATTCATATCTTATAGCAGGGGTCACCAAACTAATTTTCTGATCAAATGCGTAGTGTCGTTTAGCGTGTGATATGCGCGCCCCGGTCATATACAAAGACGCTTTTGACGTGGAATCCACGTCCCCCGTAGGCAATGAGTTAAAGGAGTTATTCGAGAGAAATCAAAAACCTGGGGTCCCAAATAGACCTCATCGGCACGGCTAGGTTAATAGTATTTCTATTAATAGGTGTTTATTTCTGTATTTTTTATACTAGGTTAATTTTGTCAATAAAGAGATAATTTAAGTTCATCATTCAGTGTTTGAATTATCATAGGTTTTTTTACATGCATACAACATTTTTAGAGTTTTACCTGGTCCGTTGTAAATAAAGGTTGCTTACCCCTGGCCTAGATTGTGTTCACTTAGCTCGTGTATCCATTTCCCCTGCTTCCACGCCTTACCGATGTTTTTAAGATGCTTTTAAACACTCAATCATGGGTATCCGAGATTGTTCGCAAGTTTTTCAAAAGATAAAGTTGAATTGCTTTTGATTTCGGCACTCAGTACGGTATCGCCCACTTTACTAGGTCTTACACTTTTGGGGTTATTTCTTAAACTGAAATTTCCTGAAATTTGTCTTATTTAACCATTTTTGACTGGCGAATATTCAAATATACCCTCAATACAATACAATTATTGCAGTTTTTTTTTTCAAAAAAAATGATTAAGCATCAAATTTCGAATAAATTCTTCATTTGAAATATATTGTAAATTCTCTCTTAGTAAGTGTGATCACCGAAATAACACAAAACTCTACATGAAAGGTCGAAGCGTAAGAAATCCTCGAAAACGGTCAACGAAAAAAACGTCCATTCTTTTGCAAACTTTTAATTAGATGTTTAATTTCAAGGTCTTTTTTCGTAATTTATATATCAATCGATTCTGAGAAACCACACGTTTTATATAATAATTTATAATTAATTAAGAGTTTTTTTGAGTTAAGAATATTTGCCAATGCGATATTTAATTCTCTGACAAAAATTAATCCATCTTCTTGATTAAAAAAGATTTGCTTATACGTAATCATTGATTATTTGTATTCCGAGATATAAATGAAATTATGTATGTAAATAGGACGATATTTATTGGTTTGTGGGTCACAATTCCCGAAGTAAATAAATAACAAGTATTTCATCGGAATTGTATTGTTATCTCAAGATGACACATCGGAGAGCTTTCATTTGCGAAGGCGTCAATTTTAGAGAGGCGCCCGTCACTCGACGCGTTAGAAATCTCAGACCCGCTTGATTCTGAATACATCGGATTCTATATACATTTCTAAATATAATATCAAATATTTGCCATGGCCCAGGCGCCATCTCAATTTCTATTTTCCACTCGCGGCATTATTCGTATATTTGTAGGGAGCGGGGATCCCTTTTAAAAGCGACAATATTAGCCGATCGAACGAAAGCTCAGCCGAAAGGGTTCGCAAAGAATAGCAACCCTCGTCGTCACGTATTGATGGGCATAGGATGACATACGGGAACCGCAAGGGTTAATGCATTCACCTCGAATTTGGGGTTAAAAGCCCCGGAAACGGGTTCCGGCGACATCCGGATACGTTGTACATTTAATCAACAAGATTTTCCGATTACGACTCATATATTATTTAAAGCAAATAAACCAAACTTATCTTCGTAGATAATTATTTTTCGGTTAGAGAATATATTAATTTTACATAAAATACACTGATTTTTAAATATATTTTCGTAAAAAGTTACTACGTTGTCGTAACAGTCGAAGCTTTTAATAATTCTCAATGAATTGCTCCCAAAACGTCCAATAAAGCTCAAAATATAACTTTTTTTAGGTCAATGATAGTTGAGGGATTCAAGCAGGCAATTGTTTTAGATGAGGCCATTGTTATTCTTTGGCATTTTTTTATAGAACTTATTTTCTTTTTGTACTGTTTTAAAATCCAATTCTTTTACACTGATTATTTTGTTTGTCACGGTTTAAAAAAAACATTAATTATATCTAGTCGTCGAATAATATAAATCGTACATAAATTTGTCTAAAAAAGTCTAAAGAATAAATAATATAAATAATTAATTATTGTCTGCAGTTGCAAATATATATATATATATATATATATAAAACGATGCTTTTTCTCGCTCGCATCTGGTACGATGTACCGAGCGCGGGGAAAATTAATTTGCAAAATATCGACTAAATTATGATGCATATCTTGAATAACTATTTGTATTCTTAGATTAATCCATTTAAAACAAAATGTCAAAATATTCATGAAGAATTCATCAATATCTTAATTTAAATGCTTGGGGTATCTGAGAGACCCCTTTCGGACGACGCAGTTGTTTTCGAGCCACAGTGACGCAAGTTGATACTTTAAAATCTGCTCCCGAATTTTGTTCAGATTCTTTGCTGCATATAATCTTATATTATCGTGTTTTAGAACGCGTCTTTAGAAATTTACGGAAACTTTACGTTTTTTCAACATATTATTATATATATGTATTTTTTTAATTTAATTTATTTATTTATAAAGACAATGCGTGATTGGCATTACAGAATAACCCAGGTCGCCAATCACGCATGAAACATAATAATAACATGAAGAAAAAAAAACAGCATATATTACAATTAATTTTAACCTAAATAATTATACATAATATACTTTTGCTGGATAGCTCGTCTAAGTTTTAATACTTTATTAGCCGCAAGGTTTTACATCAAACCTATAGCCGCATGGTTTTCAAGAAATTTGCAAAATATTAGACAAAATAAGATCTTTAGAAGAAATCCCATAACTTTATAATGTATCTGTGGTCAAATAGTAGAATTTCATTGTGCATAGCATGTTTTTTCTGTTCTGATGACGAAGTGAGGGTATGGCTCTAACGCCAAAAGGCGTGAAAGTGTCATAACGCTTGGCTACAAAATCACGCCAAAAGGCGTGAACGGCTCATAACGCTTGGCTACAACATCACGCCTTTCGGCGTGAGCGGCTCATAAAGTGTTAATAATTCATGAAGAATGCTACAAAACATTCCATCAAATACAAAAACCCAATCTCTGGGCAAGGGATGATAGTGTCGTAGAAACATGCACTTGTTTTGAGAGACATCCTTTTTTTTATTCATTCATCATTCGAAGAAACAGATCTGTTTTTACTCCTTGACAAAATTTAATAATATGCAGTATCTTATTTTAATTTATTATTATTCTGTACAATAATAATTTATAATGGCTTGATAAGAAAAATATTGGGAAGCGTTATTCGAATATTTAATCTCAGAAATGTCTTTGTATTATATAAGTTGAATTTATTTTATCTAGTTTTATTTTTTAACAAACAATAATATTTTTTCATGTCTAAAGATGTCTTAATTAATGCAAATTTTATCATTTCTAAGCATTTTTCGTATAGCATAATTTAATATATATGTTAATTGATTAATTTTGGCGTTATAATTTAATTTTCACGTCGTTATCTAAATATCAAGTTTGTTGCTTGTCGGCTTTTGAACTATCGACGTTGCCGGCTTTTAATCAATTATTAATAAATTAAATCCGGAGCTGAAATTCGCTAAAACACCACGGAACTCTGAACAAGTTTTAGCAAATTTGAATTTGATGCTTTCTGAAAAAAAAGAGATCTGTAATTCGAACCCGGCAATAAATTTGATTTTGCACTCAAAGGAAGGGGCCTGGCACTTGTTCACTTGCCAAATATTTGTGACGCCGTAAACACAAAACATATTTTTGTTGACAACCTTGAAAAATTTTAACATTACAGATTTATAATCGAAATCTAAAAAAAAATGATTCCACTTATTGTTTTTAAAATATTTTTATACGATTATAAAGTGGGTCTTTGTTGAAACATCTTATTTTGAGCTCGAAGGTCGTAAAAATATTCTCAGCCATTCATATGCGATCATTAATAAAACGCTGATTTTATATTTGGCTCAATTTCTCAATACTGCTGATATATCGTCGATAAGTCTATTCCGATTAAATAAATTTCCTTTGGCAATCTGCCATTCTGTGTATGTACGTCTTAACCACGGACGCTATTGAATACAATAGCAAAAAGAAATGTTATTTACATTATCAGCCAGACTTTTACAGCAAGGGTCCTTCAGCTTCTCCGGGACCCCCGGCCGTATAAAAATTCGTGTATTTTTATACTCAAATACCCTGTTCACTCATTATGTTTATGCGCTACAAGAAAAACTTTTTCAGCGGCGGCGATTATACTCTCGAGACTCATCGCTTTTATAATTCGGTCGTAATTAAGTACGAAAATTTAATTTTTCATATTGTTACGATTCTCTGATTGTAAAATTTGTACGCGTTGCTTAATTAGCGAGATCAAATGTCACACTTGGTACATGTGTTAATTGTTTTACAACGGAGTGCGTCATATAACTGTTTAGAATGCGAGGGGGATCCTGCATTAATTGAGTGTTAAGTCATCTTCATTAATTAACCACTCGCGCTAAGTTAACCCTTCGGAGGAGTCGCGCGGTTAACCATACCCCACTATTCTGTCCTAAGCTCAAAATTAACTAAATTGAAAACTATTGATTTTAGTCTAAATTCAATTAGGACAATGTCTTAAACATAATTAAAACATTGTCACGGGACTAATTTGTGTTACATATTTTTTTAGTTAAATTAATTTAGACATTTAATTAATTATTAATTTATAATAATATTCGGATGAGACAGAAAATATCTGCACTCTACCTGTGGAACTTTATCAATTTTTTGGTGTTATTCTACCAATTTGAGAATAACATGAAATAATAATTATACTTTTTGTATTTGTTTGATATTTATTATTTTTATTTGAGTGAGATATTTTTTAAAACCGACTCCAGGGTAAAGCATAGGTTTTTCACTATAGTTATTTAACTTTTCTATTCAAGCATACATATTATTCCTAGTGTTTCCTTCTAGATGCCTTATAGTCATATCAGCATTTTTTTCTTTAACTTCTAAACCCTTAAAATAGCTAATGAATCAGTTAAATGCAGTACAGTGGAACCCCCATTTACACTACTCCGAATTACGCGCTGAGTTGAAATATTCGCCGCAAATCCCCCAATTTGCGCGGTCGCATTCGCATACAGTCAAACGTTGGCTAGCGTCTGTGTATTCAACACGTGACTGGCTATACGCACACAGCCAGACGGCTTCACTCCCCCAATTACAGACTCCAAATTACACGGTCCCGATTTTAGTGTTAGTGGGGGTTTAACTGTATATCGATTAATCACAACAACTCTAATGATAGATTTGTAATAATTTATTATCAATGAAAGAAGGGTTTTTTTACATCTTCTTATCTGTTTAACAATGATTGAAAATTTCATACATTCATCTTTTAGCTATTATGGGTCTAATTTAGATGGTTGACTTATAAAACATTATATTTTTATTTGAAAAAGTCAATAATTGATCCATTTTGTTCATCAATAAGTAGTTTTTGATCTTCCAAATTTGTAATATTATATAATATCATTTCAAAAAATACTTAAAATTATAATTATAGACGTATTAGATTGTGTCGAGTGTGACTCGACATTGAAGCTGATAAAAAAAACAATTATATATTTTTTATCGAGCTTATTAAGGATCTAATAAAAATATATGAGGCAAGGCGGAAATAAATGACATTTTTTATTGCCACACAAAGTTTCAGATGAAGCCCTATAGATGTTTCTTATTTATTTATTGTAGCAATGCAAACCTTTTTTTTTTTATATATTTGTAAAATACAATTAATGAGAGTAGAACGTAGATTCGCGACCAGAAATATCTAAAGTAGAAAGGATTATTATAGATTATTCTTTCACCTACTTTTACCTCTTTTAAAAGCATCACCCTAGCACTCTCGAAGACTCGAGACGTCCTATAAATATTGCTGATGGTCTGGGTAGCTTCATTTGGTTTTAATCTTTTATAAATCAAAACAGCATAAACTATTGCTGATATTAATATATCTCTTAAAAATCTTAAAAATAGAAATATACTAGGTGTGACGTGTTACTCAACGGCAGCCGTACTTTATCTTACATACACTTAAAATATATAAAAGATTTTTTTTTATTTTCCTGTAATTTTCTTTACGAGGATGTGGATTTACCTCATAATTACATGATTCATCTGAGTAAGAAGTGAAAATAGGAATAAATTCTGTGATTCTAAAAATGATATTCAGCACCCTATTCATAAAACGATAGAGTGTTCTGAAGATAAATTTTCCAAATATGTCACATAACTTCTGCATCATATTTTTTATAATAAGTTTTCCTGCTTTTCGTCGTATACGCCGAGAAATGGCACATCAAAATGTGTCAGTTATGTCACAGACGAGCCCCATCATCCATATCTACATCGTAAACCCGAATCCGCTCGCTCGATTAAGTAATCGGACATTTCCCCGGGGGGTTTTCCGGACCCAGGCTCGGTCGCGCGGGGGTTTTGCAGTGATGGACGCTCAATTGACGTCGAGTGTAATTTCTTCGGCGTCGTAATCGTTTTCGTAACAGTTTTCGTTGCCAAGGTCGGAAGCAAGTGTCGGACCACGCCTTGAACTGCGCCACGGTCGTATGTTTATAAATAAACTTATAAATAAATGCGTGAGATTAGACTACAGGCCGTATCGGCGACGCGAACACGGTCAAGGCGAGCCAGGCGTCTGCGTGTGCGCCGCCCAACATCTAGATCGCTCACTTCATTTCAATTTATCGCAATATTTGCAAATGAGCGCATTTTAGATAGCTAAAAGTATTGAGATCCGGATGGAAGCCGTCCAAATACCGAGCGTGCGTATAATAATACGTTAGGATGATGGCTAACACGTGGTGGGTGCAAGCAGCATCTTCTAATAACAAAGATGTACAACTGCACGTGGCATCTCCATTGTTGTGTCCAACACTACACAGAGCACAATGGATTTTGCAGAAATTATGACTTAACATATATCATCGTTATTATTAACAATAACTCGCATGTTTTAATGCAGATATCTCCATGATTGTTACGTGATTTGAAAGATTAAGCCTATAAATAATGATTACTTGATTAACAATAATTATTGACAATTATCAATTATTTTATCTTCATAAATTAATATTTTTATTATCTCCTTCTTATACCTAGCCGTGTCGATGGGGTTTATATTAGGGACCTGAAATTTTTCTCGAATAACTATTTTATTATAAATCCTAAATGTCCTAAACTTTAAATATTTGTCTAAAGAATAAATATAAATAATCATTGAACTTAGTTGTCCGCAATTACGGGCACGGGTGCGATGTTTTTTATTGCGCCGTACCGGATATGAGCGAGAAAAAACATAGCGCATGTGTAAGTCCGAGCGAGAACAAATATTGTGCTATGCTAGGGTAGAGACTGATCCGGTAGCGGGCCTCAGTCGCGGCGGGCCGTCGCTCTGTGCACACGTCATCTCCACGTCGCATTAATTAGTAGAAAAGATCAAAATTAGATTTTACTTTTTATGTCATGGATAACTATTTTTATTCATAGAAGAATTTATCAATTCTTGACTTAGGGTCTATTTTCATACATTAATTGCCGTTGGTTTCTAGTCGCCGTGAGGAATCGGTTAAGCTCAACCAAAGTCATAGATTTTCTTAATAAATCTTAAAATTAGTTAAAATAAAAATATAATTGCATTTTAAAACATAATACAAATTAATAGTTCGAACTATATGTGTTTTCGATTATCCGTGCGGACCCTACATACCATTATCCCGGATAATCGGAAGGATTAAATTAAATAATGGTTTTTGATCAATCTCGTACATGAAATAAATTTGAGGATCCACATAAATGCGAGATTAAAGGCCTCATCTCATAAAAAGTATTTTTTTATGACAATTATGGACAAAAAAGGGTCCACAATTGCGAAAAAAAATATAAAAACAACAATTTTGCTGCAGTTACCACGCGAGCGATGATTTTTTTGCTCTGTACAAGATGCGAGCGAGAGAAAATATGGCGCATGTTCAAGTGAGATTAAGACCGTACTCGTGGTATGCATTGGAAGATCTCTGATACGGCAGCTTGATTAGTCTGGGGTCGAACGTCACCGTGTACGCGTCACATAAAATAGCATATAAATTCAAAATTAGATCGATATTCTGGATTTATCTACTAATATATATCATGAATTACTATTTTTATTCATTGAATCCATTTTTTTTTTAAATGTATTGTTGAAGAATTTATAAATTCTTGACTTGACATTTTTGGGGTCTATTTTCATACAAAATATACCCCATCGGCCAGCGGCGTTGGGTTCGAGCCGTCGTGATGAATCGGTTATAGATAAATCATTCATTCTTATAACTGAAAAACGTGGGCTTAAGCTTTCCCAAAACTATGACTTATTCTGATTTGAGGTTCAAAGCAAACGTATGTCTATCATATTGATGGTGCTGGATGAGTCCTAGATTCATCTTACCTGAGCCATATCAACATCGTTCAAACTTCTAGTCTGTTCTAGTACTGTACACTGTCATCGCAGCCTTGGCATTTATTTTCTACGGAGAAGACTGACGTCGTTTCGTTGACACGTCATCCTCCGTCGTCGACTATAGCTCCACATATCTTCTTTGGTCAGTGGCCTACAGAGCCGTATGTCAAGAAGGGCCTGATGAGGACCTTATATAACTTGGCCTTGATCTTCCCCGAAAGGAAGGTAGAGGTCTTGACTTTGGTGGGTACTTAGGGCATATAAGCAAGTTTAAATCTTCCATGATTTGATTAGCTAAACTTTATCATGGATATTCTTAAATCTGAAAAGCATACCCACGACGAATCTTTAACAATAAGATTTTTTACAGTTCTCCATCAATTCAACGGCATAAAATTAAATAAATTGATTTGACCAAAATCAGTTTCTTTAGGCTCTGTACAGACCGTGATAATGCATGCTTCTACGATAATTCTTTAGAATCTGATGAGAATCAGTCTTCGGAAGGTTTTTGTCCAACTTTAAGGGTAGTACTGATCCAAAGAAGTCTTTAAAGTTATAATGTTGACGTTTTTCTCATATATTTTCCTCGTGATTATTGTATTGTTAGTGTTCAAGTGCAGTCAGCCCTCCTATAATAAAGAAACCGAAACCTGCTGTAGAAACGGGCGTTATAGAAGCCAAGGCACCCATACAAAATTTAGGGAAACACATCATCTCCGGGGTCATCGCAGTTAAACGTGCGCTGGGGCGGGGCGCGTTGTTTGAAATTTGTTAAAACATCGTTTTTTACAAAAAAAATCTTTTAATAATCAAGATATTGAGCCAAAAATTGAACTACTTAAACTTCAACATTTACTGGATAGTAAATACAGAAAAAAACAATTTATAACTTATGGCAGGGGTCACCAAACTTTTTGGAAACGGGTCGAATTGAAATATTAATAAAACATGATTTGAACTTGGTCTTTTGAATGTTAAATTTTAAATATTTACATAGATTTTTTTTGTGTGTTTGAAGTTTCAAGGTCATTAGCCGTTGAGTCGCTGGGACAAGCCATTTTTTTATTATCCACGACAGCTGTGTTTATAGCACCGAATGTTGAAGAACGTCATAAATAAAAGAGAACATTTACGATATGACATCATTTATTCATCAAAAATAAAACCAAGTATCTTACCGATAATAAAATAATTGAAAAAAACAAAACGTTCTAAAAGTTTTATCCGATCAAACGAGTAGTGTCGGCTAGCGTCTGATATGCGTGCCCCGGACATGACGTGGAATTCTCTACCCCCGCAGAGGAGAGATTTTTTTTTTTTTTATTATAATGGCTTTTTAACCCTGAAGCGGGTCTTTGCCACCCGGAGGACCCTACGCGATCTTCCGTCCCAACCTTGATGCCAGGACTATGACGGTCGTTCTCCGGGTTATCTTGGCTCTTCGAATACAAGTCAGGTCGCCAACCATGAGCCCAGGAGCCGAGCTGTCAACGTGCGGATTGTAACAATAATAATCAGACGAGGCTAGGGCCAATTCGTATTTAATATAGGGTCTGATCAGGTACTATGGGCACCTCCTGTAGCACACACGTCACCGAATTGGCTTGGATAGCGGCCTGGCTCTTCATAGATCCGTAGAATCCATGAAACCATGATTGTGCTCAACCGCCATCTCCGCTACGTCCAATACCTACACGCGATAACACTCGATTAGGTTAAGTTATCAGCACATCCACCTTTTTTTGATGGATTTTGATCTTGAAAAGTTACGTTCTAGGAGGAAGTGCCGGGAAAACCGCACAGTGTTATAGAAGAGTTTTGCCGTAGACATTTTGTTCTTAATAATATGTTTTAAATGTTTTTATAAGGACGTGATATTTGCTTGTCTATTGCTGCTATTGAAATTGTAACTCTTATCATCGTTTGTATTGAATTTTACCCTCCCCACTGTGTCCAGAAAAGTAGAAGGGAGTTCTTCTCGGTATTCATTATAATCTTCTCTATACGTTGTCGGATGTGACAAGTCAAAATGATCATATATTGTATATCCTCTCATCATAAAGTGATCCCTCCCAACTAGTAGTTCCGTAGTAAGAAGGATGAGGAGCGAATTTCCATTTCAGAGCATATTGATTCTGCTACTAAAAATAATCTAGTTAAACACCAGTATTAATTATTGCGATTATTATATTATGGAGTTATTAAATGAATCTTTTATTATGGAATTGTGCTGTATTTCCAAGTGAAATGCATACAATGTTATGATTTTTTAAAGTAAATACTCTTCGGGCTTTCCTCAGACGTCGTGTCATCTAATACGTATCATTATTTTATGATAAAAATATACAGTAATACGATATTTTTTCGTTAATAATACACATGTTTAGCATAATTTCTGAATTGGCATTTACGACGAATGTCACAATCGACGAATTAATGCCGAAATGAAAATTGGTGCTTGTATTTTATTACATCGTGCACGTAAAGGTTATTCATTGCTCTTCCGCGTTACTTCTCTTGCTCAATTTATAATTTAATATAATTATACGAGTTGTAGGAGCTAAATTATACAGGGCTTTGAAGCTTATAAATATCAATTATACGTTGATCGTGTGTGTATATGAATGCGTGAACACACACATATATAAGGAGGTACTTTTCGTAGTATCGGACGACTGCGACGTCGGTAAGTGTCGATGATAAATTATTTTAACCGACGCCTGTAGTGTAAACAATGCTCCATTGAATGAATCGTTGATTGTTTGTTATCGCGATGAATTATTTTATGATGATGTACGTTCGGAAAATTCGCACACTGGCTAAGCACAGGTGTTATGAAAATTCAAAGGTTTTGCATATCTGTTTTTTTGGCGTTTATTTTTCATACGGAGTAAATGTTGCTTCTGTCAAGTTTGTATGCACGCCGTCCACAGAGCGCAGACGTCCCATCTCGACTTTCATTTATCAACCCTTTCGGTACATATACCCATTTTCCAGAATCGTAAATCTTAGTAAACGAAACGATGTGTTTTTGTTTACCTGGAGATACTTCTGTGGCATAGTTCGTCGACACGTAGTCTAATCAAATACAATACCGAACCGCAAATAGTATTGCACGTATCGACGCTGGAAAACTTTCGATGATATCCTCTGAAGCTTTTGACTTTTCCAGACAAAGGCGATTGAAGCGAAACGTGACGTTAAATATAGATTTAATTTCTTCGTCCGTTATTGACATCCTTGCTATTTTCATTTTATATTTTATTTTACACAAAACGCAGGAACTGCGAATTCCGATTGACGGATGCAGCGTCGGAATTTTCGACGGATGTAACATTTCCGTAAAAAACATTCTTCTTCTTCGTGCTTAATTTGCACAGGATGTCACAAAAACATGTTATATATTATTATTTATAACAAAAGACACTCGCCTTGTTCGTTGACTGCGCAACCACACCATTATGGACGTATTAAGGTCATCAACAATTTAGATATGTTTAAAAATGCAACGCGTCGAATTTCATTGTGCGATTATATTATGCATTATGCAATAAATTTGCATGATTTCTATAAATAGATTCAATGTTACATAAACATTCTTATCAATATTTTCAATTGGTAATAAAAACGTTTGTGCAATTTCGCATACTGCGACGTTGACACGTAACAATGAATACGTATTTTGAAATGTTATCAATGTTGAGGTCATAAATCGGCTCTTGAAGATTCGTTTTAAGAATAATAATAGCAATTATTTTATACGCACTTACTGTGTTCTATACGGTACTAGTTTTATAATAATTACATAGATTAAAAGAGATGATGACTTAGAATCAGCATTTACAGCAACATCTCTTATCATTTTTAGGCTGACCCGACGTTAGCGCGCGGGACTCCAGCGCGCCGATGTTTGCGCTTGGACTTTGGCGCGTCGACGTTAGCGCGCAATTTATTATTTTTATATAAACATATATTAATTTATTATATTAGTCAAATGTGTTATATTTTCTTATATACATAGAAAAACATTTTTTATTAAAAACAAAAAATATTGTAAATCACATTATAAAAATTAAGTATAAAAAGTTTAAAACACACATAAGTAGATATAAATAAAAAAAACAAATTTAAATTTCAATATTACTAGCTTCTTAAAAAATCCAAATTATTGTCAACATTATAAGTTGAAATTATCGCTTCTTGATCTTCTATTAATTTTAGTTTTGAGGAATTTGGATGCCTGAAGCCAGATTTAAATCTTATACCCTGTGGTTCCCCTTTTCGCCCTTTCATATCTTAAATTTTTGGAATTCCAAACTGTAAAATCTACAATTTTAGTATTATTTACGTTGGAAAAACCCATTCAAACAAATACAAAATAAATTAAAACAATTTTTCTATTCGCACTTCACTTCCGGTAATTCCACTTAATTCCAAATAATTTAAATTGATAAATTTCTAATGGATAAAATGTTCATGGATACGTTTGTAAAAGTACTAATTAATTTTAAATAATTAAAGTTATCTCAGGTAGGCTATTTTTTTTAAAGGAGCACTCAACAATACAAAATAATATTATTTTGCGCGCTAAAATCGGGGTTGTACTGTGCGCTAATTCTGGAGCGCTAACATCAGCGCGTTAACATCGGCGCGCTAAAGTCGGGGTGCCCATTTTTAGACATTCTTCATATTCAGCCTCTTGAAGTTTAGGCTTAAAGCATCCTCCTTATGCCCCAATAACTTATCTAACGTATCCGAACTCAACTGCCATTTATGCCTTGGTGATCCAAATTTCCGCTTCCAAATGCCGATGCTAAATTTTATTAGAAACCATATCCTTTATTGTCTGCAATTGCGAAGAAAAGGACAAAAACAACAATATTCGAGCCGCCGTTGCGGATGGATGGCTTAATTTATGGTAGCTTTGTGAACATCTCACATTATTCTTTGTCCTCTGCGAGTTCAAACAGTCCTGGACCTCTTAAGCTAATCCGGTTGTAAATGATGTATTTTTTATACACAAATCAATATTTTTTTTCAGATGTCATTTTGGTGCTTAATCCATCAGTTACGGCGGCTCGAAAACAACCGCGTCGTCTGAAGGGGGTCTCTCAGATACCCGTTTTAAGTCAAAATATTAATCAACATCTTGACATTTTTTTTCAAATGAATTATTCTAATCATAAAAATAGCTATTTATGATATGCTTCATAATTCTGTAGATATTTTATATTTTTTAACTAATCAATATGACGCGTAAATAACAATGCTCTCGGCGATATCTCGCCGCAGACTGAGCTCTCGCAGCACGTATCAGCTGCACTCGGCCCATCGTACCGGATGCGAGTGAGACAAAAAAGCGCAGCAATGAATATTATTGTTTTAATTTTATTCCGCATTTGAAGACAATAAAGGACAACGATTATTGATAATATTTATTCTTTAGACGTTTTTTAGACTAATACAATAAGTTAAGCTAGGTTAACCCTAGCCGAACCGATCTTTTTCTGCAAGTTCTGGTATTCAATTACATATGTTTACCATTTTACATTAGCTATAAATGTCAAGATACGTCAGAGACATGTGTATCAAGACCACTATAAAATTAGAATTATATAGCTTAAGAAATTAAATTATTCTACATCCTTTAATATCTAAGCAATTTAGTGACGAATCTTAAACTGTACAGTTCTTATCGAGTAATTCCCGATTCAGTGATTCAATCTATCTCTAATTTTGATCTAATTTTAAACTAAAAAGCTATGTAAGATTTTTTTTGTCTTTACACATCTAAAGATCCAAACTTTTTACGACAACTGCTAAAAAAAAATTAAAACATTGCTATTTTCTGCTTTCATAGGATTAGAAGTAAACATCAACTTCATTGTTAATCAAAATAAAATTAGTACCCTTCTGTATTACATATATTCATATTAAACGACTCTTTTGTTATCGTAAAATACCTAAAAGATATATATTATCGTTACTAAGAAGCGTTAGATTCAAGTCCAAATAATGTGAGCGCTTTCAATGCTTCAGGATGTTTTTGTTCCAAGTTAGTTTTCAGTTAATCGATATCAACTAAACTTAAAAGCTATATTCCCTAACATGATATTTCGTAATAGTTAATTTCATAAATAAACTGCCTTAGTAAACCTTAAAATAACCCAAATATATATTTTACATTATAGATATAGTCCTTATCTAAACATTTTTAATAATTTAGATAATTCGACTATATATGAACATCATAAAATCTATATCTCATTCTCCTTGCATCTTGAGAATCTTTATTGAATCTTTATATAGGCGAATGGTGTTTTGGATGTTATGTTGTATATATCCAGCCATCGTAGTAAAATAAATAAATATCCTTGTTTATCTTAGCTATTTTGTCAACAACATAGTGATATTTTATAACACGATTGTTCCTTGACGTTTTATTATATTGGTAGAAAGATAATAAATGATGAATTGGTATCTTAGACTTTAATAAATAAAGAAAAGTTCGCGATCACGTTTTGCAGTAAACTGATAATAAATTTGTACGTGTACAAATTTGGATTAATTTTCGGTTCGTACGATGTAGAAAGACTTGCGTTTGCTCTGGCATTTAATTTTCTTATCGAATTATCCCGAGAATGTCGAATTGCTTTTATCCTAAAAGCATTCTGGTTAATGTTTTGAGTCACCATGTGTGTTTTACGCGTAATTCTATAAAATGTTTTGACAATAACTATGCCATTCAATAATATTAGATCGTATATATTTTATGGGGAGCCTTATCGCGAATTATTTTCCATACTAAATATTATATGTTTTTATTTGCAGAAAGCTTAAATGCAGTGTTATACGATCGACCTCGTATGGAGTGTATAGTGCTGTTGAAAAATATAATAAAATGGAAGTGATATCTGTGATTGTGGATAACCACACGAGAAGACTGAACTGCATCAGGCATCCAAAGAGTGTGCGCCTTAAAAGTGCATATCCGATTTTTAACAATAATTTATTTAGGAATGCAATGAAACCGTACAACCAATACAATAGCGGCCACCGCGACAATATACACAGGAAGTGCAAAAGAAATAGTAATAAGTCCAAACTAGGCATTGTGCTTTATCTGTTGTTGTCTTATTGGACGCCTCCCGTTGTGGGCCACAATGAAAATTTGATTAAATTGCGGGAAGACTATGCAAACGGCGTCGGTTCCTCTAGCCAAATGCTGGACGCATTTGCGAATCGCAAAAACAGATCTTTAACCGATTCCAAGCTGATGATGATCGACGTCGACGATCGCACTAACCTCACTCCGTCAAATCTAAAGAGCAACGAGATATTTCAAGTCAAGCCGATCGCCAGGAAACTGAGGCTGCCGGACCCCAGCAGGTTTTTAAAGAAGCAAGTAAAATTCGGCGTCATCCTGCCGCTGGACCCTCGTCAAGAATTTTCCTTGGGGAAAGTTCTTCCGCTGATCAAACTGGGGTCGGAAGCGGTGACCGATGAGCGGCGAGGGTATCTACCCGGCTGGAATTTAACGGTTATCTTTAGAGATTCGAATTGTTCATCGGTCGATGGACCGTTGGCTGCATTCGAATTGTACATGAACTATACGGTCGGTGAGTTGATTGTTGCGAAAATATATTAATCGGAAACATAATGCATTTACCACGAGAGTATATTTTCAACTGCAAAAATATACATCATCTGATGTATCGCACATGCCATATCCTCAACCTCTGACAATGTGATTCGAATATAGAACGGCCGGAAAAAATGGCATCCATCGTTTTCTATCTTTCGAATATGAAATATTATGTAATGAATAAAAAATTGGGGATGGAATATTTTTCAGCATTCATTCTTATATTATATTGAATAAGAGATGTATAATACACATTAATTTGGCAATAGACCGTCATACAATAGCCTCAGGATCTGACCTTGAATATATAAAGATTTTACCCAATATATAAATATATATTTTAAATTATTTGATCCATTTTCTACTTAAATATTACGATAAAATATGACGTTTTTTACGAAGTCAAACAATAATAGTATTTCTTTAAATAATCTCAACACTGAAAAAGCTTATTTATATTTATTCATGCTCTTAAAAAAATACGGAGACAGTAAAGATATGGCATCTCCATGAGATAAATTAACCCTATATATGGATTTTGTTCAGCAGTTCTCCGGCAAATCGGGAAAATGCTGTATTATAGCTGACTTTTATCATGTTTGAAGATTGGCAATCTTAAGCTCAACTGCGAGGCTGACTCTCTGTCAATGTTTCATGCATATTGACCCAGTTAAAGCGATTTTGCTTTATTTTTCGTGAAAAAAAACTGTTTTTCCCTATTTTCTGGATTAAAAATTCATGATAAAATATAAGGTAAACCAAAGAGTAATTATATTTTCTTAACGTGATATTCTGAAGGCACAAAATCTGGTAAATAAGGTGGATGCTGTAGAGCTTCTAAATCGACCTCTATGATTTTCCCTGTGTGATTTTTGCAGAGTGAGATTATTTAATTCCTTCAATATTTTTAATAGGGTACAATAAACTTCGCCTGTAACTATCCAGGTTTTAATAAATCTAATGAATTACACGCTAATTATTCCACCAACACATAGGAGTATCCTTTTTAATGTTAATACTGGTCAGGGGTTAACACTGGTACTTGATTTTAAGAAAGCCCTTGTTTTTTTTCTTTGGGTTGTTGTACAGCACCTATTATTTATCACCAGTTTTAATTATTCTCCGAAACGCATCGATCTCATGCTTAGACAAGAGCTAAGAACAGATGATCCTTTGTTCCAGCGTTGTTGGCGAGAGTTCGTGAGGTACCCAAATTCCTTGACTATTTTTTTACCGATCCTTTTTACATAATATTGTACTGTTAACTGGGGAGAGTCGAGATATTGTAACAATACCTTTATGGTTTTGCAAAGGTCAGATTCCACTAACGAATTTAAAGCGACATTATTCAATTTTAAAGGTCTTGATGATCTTTTATTTTAATCGTTTATTTTTTAATTCTCATTAATCAGAACTTTTTTTACCATCTATGGCATATTTGAACTCTCCATAAATTTCACAGATGATATCGGTAGCTTCTTTTGGCTTCAATCCCTTATCGCATGAAAGCTAAGCTTTACTTTTCTACCAAGAATTAAAAAAAATATGTAAACTGTATTTTATAAACAATTTAAAAAAATTATAAGTTTAATCGACGGCAGCTAGTGAAAGACTAATTAAAAAAAACTCGTAAAAACGCAACAACATAAATTATCATTACTTTTCAGTTTACCTTATATTAAACTGCAATTTTCAGCAGCCCTCAAATCTATTTTTTTTATTAAATTATTTCCCCGATATTTTTATGTCATTTAATAAATAATACGTTTTTATAATACCTATATAATAAAATTAAAAACAAAAAAAAGCTCCTTCATTTTCTACGATCCTCTTACATACGTCTGATTCATTAGTCTGTGATGAAATATACTCCTCCGTTACTGTTCTGACCTCGTCTACATTATTAATAACTCTTTCGTCCTAATAATTTAGAATTCTGCAGAATAAATGATAATTAGATGGGGTATTGTTCTGCAAATATGGTTCGTGGCGAATTGTTTCTTATTCTAACCGCTCCAGCCTTTGAAATGTCATCCCCACTGTATGTGTTTAAGTATTCGGATGAAACAATACTTTTGTATTGAAACCAAAGATTTTTTTCTTCTCGTTTGTTAACGTTTGGTTTTGGTTTACAATTCAAAAGGGAATTAAATCTTTCACATCCCAAGAAAAGGATAGCAATACTTTACGTGAGTGACCCTCTGTTTTCGGTATTTATCATTTTTATAGAGAGGTTCATTCCTGAAACTTGAGACCAAAAATAGTACACATTCATTCACTGTCCATGATTAGACTTGGAAAGGTATTGCCCCAATTTTCTGAGGTTTTCAATGCTTAATCAACCAAATACAACCTTCTTTGCTAGTTCTCTAAAAGTTACGATGGGATTTTGTTCCACCGGTGTTTCTAGAACGCCCTCGTCGAGCTCTATTAATCTTCAAATTCAAGGCACATATTCTAGAATGTATTTTGCGGCTCAGAATTCCTGGAATTACCGCTGATAGTGAATTGCGCTAATTCTTCGATCTATTTATACTACATTAATATTCCTCTCAGTTTCTGTTACGTTGTTGACTTTATTGAACCACAATATAAACCAAAATATGCCGAATACGCTCCTTGATCTCTACCATTATAACTATAATGATAAATACTAAATTCGTGTTTCAATGTAGTCAACATATTGTATAAAATTATAATTTTTGTGACGTTTTCATTTAATAATTCTAATCAAATATTATACTACTTATTTCCGTGACAAAAGTGAGTCTGTGCTATTCCCAGATCAATTCAAAGAGGCGTTTTCTATATTTTGTTTGAACTATTTTATATTTAATAAAAAAAAACCGGATATGTAACATTGAATAGTAAAGATTTGATTTGGATAACGTAAGAGAAATACAGCACTGCGAGAAAATCAAAGCTCGTTTCTGTACTGAAAAATCCCATCGGACTTGTTTTCCAATGATAATCTTTTTATTTTAAAACCGGTTTTAGAATAAATTGTATTCTATAAAAAAACGTATTTATAGAGCTTTCTATTATATTTAATAAAATAAAATAAACAAATAGCATTTCATTTAAAGTGTATTTAGGTTTTTCACCCTGAATCACATTAAATATGGATTTATCATGGAGCGTCACTCTCTCCGCTAGTCCTTTAATTTTCAATTTTCTATAGATTTTGCTCATGCAAGGCGTGTTTTTATGTCTCGTCTGTCAGTAGTGATTTTTTCGTAGCATTTATTAAGAAAGCAATCTTCTGGGGGCTGTGTCCTCGTCGAAATCCTTAATATAAAAATAATGGACGAAAGTCCATTTGCAGTTTTTCTCCGTTTGCAATATCCATGTTAGTGTAATGAGATTTTTTTAATCGTTTGGTCTTTATTGCGTAATTATTTTTTATTAACGTGGATAAACAATTACCATTAGTTAATTGTAAATTATATTATTTTTGATAATATTTAAGACTACAGGATAACAAATCCACGGGCACGTTCAGTCCGCGGACCGTGGCGTGAACACGTCTGAACAATAACTCTAATTTATTACCGCCATATATTATATATTGCAAAATTTTCTATGAAGATATCCGCAAGACTCGGTGTGCGCTAGTTTGGATTTAACCCATCAGCTGCCGCTCCATCGGTCCGGCAAATGAGGAACTCGAAGTCTCAATCCATCGCCAAAGCCATTTATCAAAATCTCAACAAACACATGTGACAATACGCAACGATAGCGAAATTTCGACACAATGGGGCTCGCAAAATTACCCGGATTAATTAATCACGATAGCGATACAAATTAGCCATTATCTGATATTGGATCTTAATGATAATGCAATCGGATAAGCAAACGGATTATATTATCGGAATTTACGCCGTGATAAATTTTAATTAAAATATAGATAAGCTCAGCGAGCTTTTGAAGCTCACTGCGTCCCCTGATTTCGTCCTTTGATATCAAAATCAGAAGCAGACATTGTCGATGTCAATTGGAACCGCAGTCATGAATGTTCTCACCTGTTTGAATAAGCCGAATCGATCGGCGCCATATGTTAATACTACTTCTGACTGTGCCGGAATAGAATGGCGTCGATTTTTATTTTATGCTTTTCCGGATTCTGTTCTTCATTCAGATATCGTACAGCTTGATGGCTTCCTTTGTGAAATCTCTGTTGGTTATTTTTATATTCGCCATTATTCGAGCGCATTTATTTACAGAGCTTTTGTACCGTTTCATGAATTAAAGATACCCGCAAAATAATGTATTATTAATAACGTCGAATTAAATATAGCTATATAATTGCATTGTTTGCTAATTGACAGGAAGTTGAATAATATTATCACGTCGTATCCGGTTGTGATAATATTTTTTTATTCTATTAAATCACAACAACATGTGCATTATTTTAAATGACTTTCAATAACAATATTGTGTAATTTCCTTTAAATAAAATTCATTTTCGTTTTGTGTACATCCGGCTTTCAATATTTCCCCAATAGATTTTCGCATCCTGTTTATCAAATTTCATATCTCGCGTCTATCTACGCCGTCCTGATATTATTTTTCAATCATAATAAAATGAAAATCATGAAAGCTTTCCGATTTATTCATCTTCGCAACTTTTAAAATTATATAAAAATATTCTAAAAACTTGTATTTATTTTTCCGTGGAAAAATATTCTTTCCCGATTAAATTTCGCTAGAACGTGCTATTAATTAAGCATTTTATGAAGCGAGGAAACGTAGTGAAAGCTCCATAACGATATCACATCATCGTTAATCTTGAATGACGAGTATATACGTCATAGGGGATTGATGAGAGAGCGAACATAGACCGCGGTCCATTGTTTGACAACGCCTGTGTGAGATGCTGTGTATGTAACGCGTCTGAAAGCTCTTGTCTTTAGAATTTAAATATGGCGTCTAGAGACAATTCTGCTAAAACGATGCTTTCACTGCTCTATTTTGCAAAATAAATTATTATTTCAGCCAAATAGTATTTTTTTTTTCATATTGGCACGAATTCAATAATTTCATCCCCTTGGCTAAAAAATAGTCTGAAAAAATCGCCAATATTTGTTCTATTTCATTGCAAAAAGAAATTCATATCGAAATACTTTTACTCAATGAATAGAAATTATTTGATTGAAACAAATCTTCAACGTTCTATGGATTATTTTTTTTTCAGCGAAATTATTTTCGAGTAGTCTGCGATTTTAAGACGTTTAATTTTTTGTCACATTTATTCACGGGATTAATGCGAAATTTATTCAGAAATATTTTTCGCTCTCGGCGAAATGAACAATCTGTAGCCGTTTCGTTGGTAAAATTAAAATTTGAAGTCGAGCACTGAAAATTAATTATTTTTTCAGAAGACATAATTCCGTTTATGAAAATATTATCTAACGCAAATTTTCATCACGGCCTGACATTCAATTTGAATTGTAATGTGACATTATGCCGACATATTTTTTTATACAGCTTAATAAAAATATAAATAAATAAATAAGATATTTATGATACGTGGTATTTTGCACTTGAATTTATGCCGAAATTAACGTCAAAATTAACCAACTTACTGAAAAACGTTACTCGTATGATTAATTATTTGTATCTAAACACGTACAGCTAGAGCTACAAACTGGAGTTTGCTTGTTTGTTTGCGTTATGATAGTTTATTAACTTCTTAGAAAATCTAGGTTAATGGATGTTATATCCAACTTTTATAAGATTTAAACTTTTTTCAACACATTTTAACATGATATATTTGGTAAATACTCTAATTTATCGGTTCTTACCTATTTAATTAAATTCAATCTATTCATGGCTCTACAAAATATTTGTTTAAAATAAATATTTCTTGCATTGCTCACATATCTAAAAGCAAAGTTATATTTTATTTTATATATATATATTGTAACATATGTTAATTTTTTATACATTTAAAATATACAAATGCGCCTAAATGTATTTGAGCCTACCAAAATCATAGTGGAAAAACCACACACTAATTATTAATGTTTATTTAGGATTTAATTATTTATTTTTCGTAATTAATTTATCATGTTTGATTTAATAACGGTTCGGTTTTCGTTTCAGCTTAATTAAAAAAATATATTTGGGTTTTCGTTTTTGATAATAACTGAAAAAAATCTTTTTTTTCAGCTTCAGGGTTTCTTTCCGATATAAAAAATGGTTATACGTTGTTTTTTATTTTTTATTCACTTCCGGTTCAATGACCTTAAACATATTAACGCATAGCTGTACAAATTACCGAAAAATCTGTTTTTTTATTTAAATGATTAACTGATTTTAACAAAAAAAATATTATGTGCGAATTTTAATGATTTTTTCGATCGATTTCAAATATTATCTTTATTATTCCCTCTAGATTTTTAAGAGGATTCAGATCAGGACTATTTCCTATCAACGTAAATGTCTTTTTTCCAATATTTCATATACTTTTTTATTAAATTTCAATATATTTTAGGTCAAGTCTTTAAAAACAGATAATATTTGCGAAAGTCACAAACCAAAAAATGAATAGTTTTTCATTTGAATTTTCCAGCGAAATGTGTTTTTTATAGATAGTTTATTTTCCTTTATTTATTCTGACAATATAACCTTTTTCCTAAAGTGTCCATCTTACTGTTTTTTTTTCGCAATAGTTAATAATGGCGTATTTTTGTAGTAAACCCCTGTTTTATCGATAAATGTTTTTTTTTAAATAGCCCTAATTTTTTTTTGCCTCTACTAGTATTCGTAATTATATCTCTGTTATGTTTTAAGTATTTTCTGTCTTTAAAAAATCCCAAAATAATAAAAATCTGGCAGGTTAAATTATTTATAATATATTTGTATGTGAAAACTGGGTAAAGATATATGCCAGATGATATACTCTCAATATGTCTTATCACAGTCGATTGCTCAATGTTCATCGCCGGTATGATATCTCAGATATATTGACTGAAATTATCTTCGATTGAAACCTTAAATCCATCATTATCAGAAGTTTAGGGCATCAGAATTTTTCTTTATTAGTTATTAATAAATTTCCTATTTGGAATTTTCCCTAACTTTATTTAATATTGCTGCAAATGTGTTTAATATATATTTTTGTTCTTAAAAAAATAGTATGATAATCTATAGAATAGGATGAGAGCGGAATGCCTTAGGATTATTCGTGCATTTTTGCATCTCAGGTTAATTGCAGTCACTTCTCTCTGCCCTTAACAAAGAGATGCAGAATTTCCAAGTTTGCGTTTGCTGAATGGTCCCTGAAATCCGACAACGTCCCAATTAGAAGCTATTGAAAATTACAGGGTCTAGCTATTTTTGAACGCCATAATCAAAGCCATCTATGCTAAATCTATAAGATTAGTATGCAAATACGGTCTTGTCTATGACTTCGATACTCCGAGGGAACATCGCTTCGGATCAGTTTACACGATAATTTGATTGTAAACTATAGGATCTTTGTGCCATGGCTCAACATTGAGTGGATTATGAATAATTTTCGGATATACTCTGCATCGATGGATGTTTTTGATGGTGACCATATGACTTTATAAATTATAAACGAGATGCGATATTTCTCTGGGGACCTCTCGGTACCATAAACTAGCTGGCGGATACGAATTTGTTTTGGAAATGGACAAATTAACGCCATAATCTATTCTAAGTGCCTTCGTCAATTTTGGAATAGGCCTTTTAGCAACAGGAAATTAATAATTAGATCGCTCTTCTCTTCCCATTTGGAATCTCAAGCGTTAATATATATTTTTTTAATATTTACATATTTACATATTTACAATTTTACACGGTTTCAAATTATTACAGATTATGAAAACCCACATATTATTTTTTAATATATACAACGTATTCTCATTTTACGCGGTACAATTAAACCTAAGGAAAAAAATGCAAAAATAAATATCTTCGCAATGATTTATTGTAAATATATAATTTCATTACAAGATCTCCGAACTTAGTTTCAATTTATAAACTGGATTCGTTCAATCACTTCAAAAATAGATAATTTATTTTTTTGGCATACTCAGTTCCAAGATTCTGTGTTTTCTGATCGGACTTTTATAGACACAAAATTTCATCTTTGTATTATTTTTTAAAACTTTGTTATTTATATCGAATATATCAAACTATTGATTCTCGAATAATTATGTCAATGACTATAGAAGACATTTGAAAAAATTAACATCCTGCCATTATCATAAAAATTAATATCCTGTTTTATTATATACATAAATGTATTGTTATTTGATTAAATTAAAATATAACATTGCGCAAAAAGTCAGATATTTACTTATTATATTAAACATAAACTTGATAGTGGTTTTAAAAAATAAAATGAAGGTTTAAACAATCATTATTAATAAAGTCGCTTAAAATTAGGTGTATTAGATTTTATTATGATAAATCATACTAGTTATATATATATATAAATTGAATATCTAATTTGTTTCTATGCAAACGAGTGCAAAATTACGTTTTTTATATATAAATTATCGCGTAAAATTAGATAAATCGCATATCATCGTAATCTATTTATTTTATAAAAAAATAATAAGTGTGATAAAAATATTTTAATTTTATTTTTGACACATTCTGACTATAAAGTTTTTCTGAATCTGTTCAACGTACACTCATACGCCATACAAATTCTCGAGATGCTAAAAAATTATGCATTTCTTATTGATAAGAATTTAATATGT
The DNA here is from genome assembly GCA_022495035.1 of Philopotamus ludificatus. Taxonomy (NCBI): domain Eukaryota; kingdom Metazoa; phylum Arthropoda; class Insecta; order Trichoptera; family Philopotamidae; genus Philopotamus; species Philopotamus ludificatus. Next base: position 3,470 of record JAGXCT010036307.1, on the reverse strand, counting down.
AAGTCGTTTTAAAAAATATAATAATGACTTACCAACCGATTTTTTTATATATATTTTTATTATTTAATATGTTTCTATGCAAACGATTGCAAAATTAGATTTTTTTTAATAAATCATCGCGTTAATTATGTAAATATCATATAATTGTATATTCATTTAAAAAAAAAAAATAGTGTGTTAAAAATCATTTTTTTATATATTTTTCTATGAATACATTTGACTAAATCAAATAAGTCCAAATTAAAATTTTTAATATTAATATTTCTGGATAAAATATAATATTGTAAGAGAATTCAAAATAAATAGGTCTATTGCACATACAAATAGCTAAAAAAAATCAATTTTAAGTAATAATTGCATGAATTAAGTGTATTAAAAATTTATTATGACAACTCATACGATTTTTTTAAAATATGTTTGGACACAAAAAATAGTGAATTTACATTTTTATACATGTGTTAATAATATTTTAAATTCAAAGTTCTTACTCTTTATTTATATATATCGAATGTATATTTTTTACACGATAGTTACTGAAACGTATCCCTCGTTCAAAGAGAATCTAATGTATATATGTTTTTTCGTATATATATATGTACTTCACATTGATTTTCTAGACAGGTATATTGAATATGGCTGAGAGCTTTCATGTTTTAAAGCTAACAATGCTGGCACGTGATCTGATATATCAAAAACATATATGAATCACAACAGCGGGATAGTTTCCGATTAAAATTGTTAAAAAAAATATATTAAAAGTTCCGTTGCTGAAAAATAATTGATATACGATCTCTAAAAATTTCAACTTTTAACCGTTGCCGGAAAAATTGAGTGGAAATTTGATCGCTTTGCAGAAAAACATCGAAAATTTCTGCCCTATTGAGTTTCAGTTGATTTTTTATGTTTACATTACGGAAGAAATTGTTAATTGTATCCGTTTCCTGTAACAGACTTACTTTCGCGGAAGCGATGAATCGGAATTCGACGCCAATTTAGATAATTTATATTTGAATTTATTTGTGCATAATTGAAACGTCTCGTAAAACATCCGGAAAATTCAATCGCGCACCGAATTTTCCGTTCACGCGATTGTATTTTGATTAAAACACGTAAAACAAGCGAAATGCGTCATTTTTTTATACAAATAAATTAAGTTATATAAACTGTCGCATAATTAAAGCCTGATCGCAAAAATTGCGAGTCCAGAAAATTGTGAGTGACGTGTTAATCAAGCTTTATAATTATTTTTTTAATAAACAAATTAACACGGCGTATTTACAAATTAAATATTCTGTAGTAATTGCGATACATAAATAATTATTTCGGTATGTGAGTTTGAATTTTCGGGTTAAATTAGAGCCGAATGCATGTTCGCGAGCTCACATCTCATTGGATTCGTTTGCACTGACGCGTTCGCAAACGCCCTAATTAATCATATTAATCGCCGCCACACGTTCCATATTATTTTCGCGAGCGGTAATTAACGATTTTAACTTTGCACCTCCACACCATACTGAAATTACAGCTGAAATACAATTTATCGCCGCGCCTCTCGCCTCTCACCTTCCTGAAAGTTAAACGTATGGTACGTTTTTGCGTACCGAACCGGTTATCTTAAGTATGTGCGTTCGGCAAATGGTGCTAATGTATTTTAGAGTTCGTTTAAAGTAACACACTCTATGTCTATATACACTAATAGGTATAGCTCAAATTTAAGCGTTTATTTCATGCGAAAATTTGTTAAATTCAACAGCCATCCATCATCGTTTGGGATGTGAAAATCATATTATCATAACGGCGATTTATGAACAAATATCTGAAATATAATCGTCGCGATCGCTTTTAATATCATGTTTCCATGTAAGGGTTTAAAAAAATGTATATGAAAATATCATTGTTGTATTCCATTACGTAATTGATCGGTTAATATCAAGCTGCCGTAAACGTTACGCCTCTTTAATGGACATTGTTATATATTTTACGTCGTATACAATTTTTTTAACCGTGCTGAAAAATATTTTTGAATGTATACTGGAAACACGGAGGAGAGTGGATATTTTCATTATTTTTTATTACAGCCTATTTGTACTCAATAGACAATTTGCTATAATACATCGTTTTTTCAAAACTCCGAGCGGTGATAATTAGGAGGTGACATTAAATTTCGCAAGTTTTTCCAACTGAAATCATTGGGTTTTATGCATATATAAGTCATTTAATAATTAAAAATGAATTGCATTCTTTATTAAGTTCTAATTAATTCTATTTAATTTCATTGTTTTATTGTAATAAAATCTAGAAGCCATTTTTCATGGTAAAATATCATTTTTCTATCATAAAAATGCGAATAAGTAATCCCCACGACTATACAAATAATGTCTGCCACTAGCATACGACACCATGGTAATAAATTCGTCTTAGAAAATTCATAATATGTAAAAATTATTATTAATAACGTGTCCGAGATTTGTTTTTATTTTATTAAAACAAAATGAAAAATATATATATACTAATATAATATAAATAATAACCATAAGTAGCTCGCGAGCGCTATTATTGGTCATTCCTGATCAAAACAATTAAACATTTATTTATCACAGAATTATTTTTAATCCAATCATTATTTTATGAGATATGAAAATATATTTATAGAATATTTTTTGATTAATTTGATTGAATCTAAAGATGCTGGGATAATGAGTCTTTTACGCTATCATTTCTCCTGGCCAATGTCATAGAGAATTCATATATTTCATTAGTAGTTTGAACTATTCTAGTACTAACTAAGCTCAGTCGCAATTAATTTACATCATAATTACAGATTAATTATATATATAAGCCACGACATTCGCTAATAATATTAATCAATATAATTTATAAAATTATCATATATCTCAGTTACAGTGATATTTTTGCTCATTTAATATCTGGACCATTTAATGACAACCGTAATTAATATATTCCCAATACTTTTTGTTTCTCATAATGTATATATAATTACTCGATAGAATGATTAAACAATATCTATATAGATACAGTACAGTAAACTCCAGATTATCTGATAGGGATGGACATCACGGATATTCAGAAAATATTAATAAAAATTAGGGGTATGTAAGAGGATCTTCTTTTAAGATATCTTCTACGTAAGATATCCCTTCTGAGCGCCATTCTAGAAAACGCTAAATGTTCGAGGTCAAATTACGCGTGAAATACTATTAAAAATAAAATATATGAATGGAAATATAGTTGATGTGTTGATTTCATTAAATATACAAAAATACAATTAAAAACTTACACTTAATTTTGTATAGTTGCATAGTCTTCTATAGGGCGGGCATTCTATAGCGGACGCTATAGAATGGCTGACTACATTTGAATCTCCAATGATTGATGTACTTTATTAAGGTGTACAAATACGATTGATAGTTTCTTCTGCTTCACTTGCATCTTTATTCTTTTTCTCTCTT